>LT642489.1:0-16405 GCA_900128585.1 Stramenopiles sp. TOSAG23-3 | reverse complement strand
CGGTAATCTTGTGCGTTCGCAATCTCAGTTTCGGCGTTTTAAATTCCAAAACTGCGGACGTGCTTCGTGCTTCTAGAAGGACGGGCTTGGAGCAGGGCTTAACATTTATGACAGGGACCAGGGAAAGTTGAGCAAGCTGCAATTGCCGGAGAAGCTCGTTTTTCCTTCGACGAGACGCTTTGCTGTATATTCCCGTCCGTTTCACGGTCTCTTCTATCCCAGCGATCGCTCTCTTTATGTTTTCTATGGTAGTTAAGGGATCGTCGTCCTTTTCGCCCTTTTTGACTGCTTCAAACTTCAGAGTCGTTTTTACTTCCGGCTCCGTTATTTTGTCATGGTGCACATCATGTGCAGATCTCATGATCGGCAGATCTCCATCGTTAGAGTGAAGGGGCGACTTTAGCGTAGATGACATCGTCTCGGTTTTGCGCCGATTTCTCATTCGTTTGGCGTGTTGCTCCTTCTTGATAGTCGCCATGGTGATGGTGGCAGGAAGCAAGAGCTCCGCGGCACTCTAATGTTTCGATCCAGGGTTCTCTAGACGAACCGAAGGGCATGAACAAACGGGTTAAATTTCGAAATCGCTCACCATTTAAATATACATAAAATTTAAGATTTGTTCAGGGGGGCTTTTGATTAGAATAATACGGTATATATCTTTTTCTTTCTTCACTTTTCTTTCTTTAAATTATTTTTTGTGATTTATTATTATTATTGTCTTCTGCTGTTATTTGTTGTTGTCATAATAAAAATATAATTATTATATAAATTTAGCTTTTTTTGTTGGTGAGTTTCATATAATCGTTTATTATGATGGTGCTGTGCTTATATTAATATATTCCTTATTGAAGAAAAACAATAACGGTACAAAATAAATTAAAAAAAAGAAGAAGAAAGAAAGAAGAAAGAAGAAGAAAGAAAGAAGAAGAAGAAGAAAAAAGAAGATGAAAGAAGAAGAAGAAGAAGAAAGAAAGAAGAAGAAGAAAAAAAGAAGAAGAAGAAAAAAAGAAAGATATTTTTTAAAAGAAGAAGAAGAAGAAAGAAGAAGAAGAAGAAAGAAGAAGAAGAAGAAAGAAAGAAGAAGTTTTTGTTTTCTTCATCTCAATCTCAAGATTTATAAAAATACAAAATAGAAGTAAAATATTATGTCTTATTTTAAATTATAATAATTCATAACTGATGCTGTGATTATGTTGTCATGCAGAGAAAACAATTTAATTTTTTCTTTTTTTTCTTCAACATTTATTATATATTTTATTTAATATAATTATTGGTAGAAAAGAAGACAAAGAAAGAGACAAGCACCTGAAGAAAAAGCACTTGGTGCTATTTACCTATTATACTATTATTATTTTTTCATTTTTTTATTATTTTATTATAATATTTTTTGTCCTCCTCCTTGTTTGTTGGTACTATTATTATACTAATCAAATATACTACAATTTAAAATTGTAACAGTTATACATTGTAGATTTTGAACATTTAATGCTTTGCTTAGTAAATTGACAGCCTTGACAAACACCACGTTGAAACTAATAAGCCAATTGTCGTCAAAGCAATAGAAAAATTACAGTTGACAACAACAGCAGCAGGGACCAGAACAGCACCACGGCCAGGTTCATGGCAGGATTGCAAGAGAGACAAATTCGAGCCACTCAACGCGTGGATGGCAAGGGGAGACGCACCATTATTGTTTACCAAGCTTACAATTCTCAAATTGCACGAGCAGCAGTTGCGTCGAACTCGTTTTGTGGGCCCATGCAAGCTGGGCTTTGGTCGAAAGAACGAATGACATGGATCAAGCCTTCTGCCGTTTGGATGGGGTACCGTTGTGGCTGGGGGATTTACAAAGATAGAAATCAAACGAACATTTTGGCATTGACTATACCGTTAGATAAACTTTATGAACTATTGTCCATTGCGGTCTTATCTTCCCACGACGGAAAAAGTGGCGGAGGAAAAGCCAGACCGAAGGACTCCAACGTCGTTGTACAATGGGACCCCGAACGTTTTTTGGCACCCAACAACGGTACCGACAGAAAGAAGAAGCCAATTGCACAAACACCGACGGTGGATAAAAATGTATATACGAAAAAAATTGGAAGTGGAAGTGGACGGGATATACGGTCAATTCAAATAGGTTTGAGAAAGGAGGCTGTAGCAATGCTGTTGGATCCAACCGTGGTCATAAAGATCGAAGATGTCACGGAAAAGTTTCATGCATGTGGTCATGCACTAGCAGCAGGCGACGAAGCAGCTGCAATGTCCTTGCTGGAAATCGATGAACAAACGTTGCATAGCGTGCCCTTAGATATTCAATCAAATTTATGCATGATCTAAGACGTAATTCATATACCGCGAAAATGAATCTACTCAGCTTTTGTCCATTAGAAATTCACATAAAGAGTGGAAACATAATAATGATATGATTACTACACGTTGGCACCTAAACGGACGAAACTAGCTCAATATTTTTTCTTTTGGTGTCCGGTTCGCGCTTGCTTTTTGAAATCGTTCCGATGGGGCCTTTCCAATGAGACCAAGAAATCAGGGTTGCCAAAACCAACACCCCAACGAGAAAAACAAATCGGAAAGATCCGGCCCGCTCGTACACGTTTGTCCAAAACGCGGCGCCCAACCCATTTCCAAGTACCCATACGTTCGAAAGCATGGTTTGCGCGGTCGCTTCCATGCCTTTCGGTGCCCGTTGGCTGGCAAACGACACGGCCGCGACCCACATCAGGCTAAAGCAGAGCCCATGACAGAGCTGAATCACCACGATCATCCACGGGGCACTGAGCGGAACCATCGAGTACGCGAGCAGGCGAAAGGCCATCGTGGAATGCGCGACAAGGAACATCTTTGAGACACTGTATGATTTTAAGAGACTATCCGAATAGTAAAAGACAGGGACTTCAATCACGGTGCTCGCGGTTATCGCTAACCCTTGCAGCGTCTTGGACGCCCGGAAGTCCTTTTCCATGGCGATCATAAGCACGACTTCGGAAAGCGAAAACACAAACCCGTACACGAACATTGTGATGTAAAACTGCGAATTTTCTCCAGATGAAATGAAATCTTTCGAATACAGTATCAGGTCCTTCACGGACAGGCCGGACACTTTTTTTTTGCCATGGTTCAGCGCTGCGTCTGCGGATGGCTTTGGGATGAAGAGCATGACCAAAATTACTGTTGCCAACGAAATCCCCCAGGTAAGTTCGAAAATTGCGGTGACACCGAAACGGTCGATGCAGTTCCCAACTACAAACGAAGCAAGCCCCCACGAGATTGCACACCACAAACGTTGCTTTCCGTACCCCTCCTTTCCGCCAGCTATCAACTTGAGCGCCATCGCCTCCGTCAACGGCCACACTGCGTTTAGCAGCGAACGAAGCAATTTGACCAAAAAGAGCGCGCCGAAGGTCGACAGAACGTAGGACGACCGAAACAGCACCAGCGAGGCGCTGGACAGGACAATAGAAGCCAAGAGCGCAAGCCGAACGTCCCTGATCATATCGGCAAACACGCCCCACGCCGGGTACGCCAGCGTTTTGCCAACAAGGCCAACGACCCGCAGAAGTCCAAGCCGTGACGCAGAAACTCCACTATGCAGGAAGAATACAGTTGCAAACCTACCCCAAGGCACCGCCCCAGCAGTGGTAATTACCATCAACAATTTTGCCGCAAACGTCATAGTAAGAGACGATGAAAATTCCGACGAAAGCCACCAATATTATTCGTCTAGTTTAAATAAATATCAAATGGTATACAACAATAAACTTTTGTTTCGTTTTCAATTCTTCTTCAACAAAACCCCATTTGTATTTGTTCGCTTCTTGTTTTTTATGACCACCCCCACCTACCCACTCCTTTCTTCCTCCTCCCCCCCCCACACACAAAAGTTCACAAAAACAAAAAAAAAGCAACACAAAAAAAATATTATTTATTATTATATTTTATTATAAATATACATCGAAGAAGAAAGAAAGAAAGAAAGAAAGAAAGAAGAAGAAAAGAGAAGAAAAAATTATAAATAATTATTAATTATTATATTTAACTAACAGTCGGTCGTCGTCGGATGATGGTGAGTGGTGGTCGGACGGACGGACGTTGGTGTGAAGAAGAAGAGAAGAAGAAGCAAGAAGATTATTATTAAATTCTTCTTTTCTTCTTCTTCTTCTTCTTCTTTCTTCATCTACTAAATAAAAATAAATAAAAATAAATAAATATTGTTGATTGCATTACTTGAATTTTTACTACTACTACACAGAGGAAGTATTTAGTCCCGAAACGAAAAGGAAAACATCGAAAGAATGGAGTTGAGTATGAATGAATGCAATGATACAACAACAACAAGACGTAGCAAAAAATTTATAACAACGTTGTGCGTGACCTCTACCCTATCCCTCGGGTTATTCTTTTGGATTAAAAATGATCCCAAAGGAGCTGTTTGTTAAGCACGTGAGCGTGAAAGCGATTTTGACGCACTGCCGACACTGCGGTGCGTTTCAAAAGAAGATGAAGAACATCATGTTGAAGATGCCGAAGGTTCGTAATATTGTTCGTGATCCAAACGGCGCCAAGGACATGCGGCTGGTGCTTCTTCAAGAGGACGTTCGACTGACGGAGGAGGACAGCAAGTTTATTGACGAGGTCGGGGGCACCATCACGGACTTCCAGCTGGAGCTTGGGTACGACCACTTCAACAGCCAAGAAGTGCTGAAACGCCTGCTCCCGAGCACGATAGAAGAGATCCCGTCTCACTTTGAGACCATTGGCCACGTGGCACACTTCAATTTAAGGGAGGAGCACTTGCCGCACAAAGATTTGATCGGAAAAGTCATCATAGACAAAAACAGGCACGTGCGGACCGTGGTGCACAAGACGAGCTCCATAGCCACAGAGTTCAGGACGTTCCCGATGGAGGTTATTGCGGGCAAGGACGACCTCGACGTCATGGTCAACGAAAGTGGCTGTAGATTTAAGTTCAATTTCAGGGAGGTGTATTGGAACAGTAGGCTGCAGCACGAGCATTTACGAATCGTAAAAGGCTTGAAACCGTCGACCGACGAGGTTGTCTGCGACATGATGGCCGGCATTGGCCCCTTTGCTGTCCCGGCAGCCAAGAAGGGCTGCAAAGTTTTTGCAAACGATTTGAACCCATGTTCGCACAAGTATTTGGTAGAGAACATCAAGCTGAACAAATTGGGGAAGAACATCAAGGCCTACAACATGGATGGCCGCGATTTCGTCCGTTCGCTGCGAGCGGAGGGGAAAGTGTTTACGCAAGTTTTTATGAATTTGCCGGCTCTGGGGATCGAATTTTTGGACGTATTTGTTGATGGTTGCATGGACGATTGGCCGGACGATTTTGAAATGCCATTGGTGCACACGTACTGCTTTAGCAAGTCCGCGGACCCAGAAAAGGACGTTCAGGAGCGCGTTGCAAAGGTGCTTGGCCACGACCCAATTGCAAACGGCAACGGGAGCGTGCGTCAAGTGAGGGACGTCGCGCCGAATAAGTTGATGATGTGCGCAGAATTTCGTCTCCCCAGAACGCCAATTCGCGCGAACAAAAGGAAGCCAAGCGACCAACCGGACAAAGACGACGCCAAGAAGGCGAAGTCGGGCAAGGAATAGAGCCACACTGTGAGAAGGTTGTAGAATGGAAGCACTCTTTGTAATAAATATTAAGGAGGAGCGGAGGAATGGTTTTCCGTCCCTTAGTGCCCCCCTCCACGTCCACACCCCTACAGTCAAGTTTGATTTTTCTTCTAGGAAAGATTCCCTAAATATCATCTAAATAACAGGCATTAATTTTGCTTACTCTTTTCGTAAAATCAATTATACTCATTGAACGGCACAATCTGGCGTTTTGCAGCCAGAGGTGTCTGCTCGACTGCCCGCTTTCCTTGTATCCTTTTCTTTGTAAAACGATGGCATGGGAAGTGTGGGGACGTCGGTGCTAGGTTTTGCGGGTGCACGAGTCCCTCCCTCGCGGCCCGCCCTTGTTTTTTTAACAAGCTCGATGGCTTCCTCAAAGACTTGGTGTATGCTCGCACCCTCCTCAGGTACTCGGGCACTCACTTCAAAAAATGGTATATCTTCCCCTCTCTGTTTCCTGCAGTAATCTTGTACCCTGCTTTGGGAGACTTCCCGGCTCTCTTCTTTGTCTAGTTTCGTCCCGACAAGTATGATGGGAACTCTGTGACCCGCTCCCATGTGGGCCAGCTGTTGGACAATGTCTCGATTCCACTTTTTGATGCTTTCAAACGTGCTCTTATCCGCTATGCTAAACGCGATGAGGAAAATGTCAACTTTTCTATACTCCTCAAACACTAATCCTAACCGACTAAATTCCTTCACCCCAGAGCTGTCCCACACTTGAATGGTATCCTCGCCTACGTTCGCCTGGTAGAATAAAGGGGACACCGTCGCTTTATACCGTTTGCTAAAACCAACGCGCTCTTTTATCACCAATCGATTGTTGCCCCGATACTTTCGTGGGATAGCGTTCTCCCTGCTTTCAAGGTACTGTTTGCTCGGTTCTTTAGCCGACTGAAACGTATGAAGCGACCCGTCCACTTTATTATAATCGTATTGTAACTTGAAATCGCCAACGCACACATCCTTCGTTTTCGATTCCTGCCCTTCTAACAACCAGTTTATCAAGTTGGTCTTACCGGTTTTCCGATCTCCAATTATTGAGACACGGTACATGCGTTCCAGTGGGCGAACTTATTCGCCAAGGCTGGGGAAACGCTTTCGATTTCCCTCACAGGAATGTTCTACTTTGTTGGAATGGGCCGAACGTATTCTGTGAAAGATTTTTTTTATCGATCTTTTTCACCCCCAAACGTGCACTATTGCATAAGCCAAAAAACCAAAAAACCAAAAACCATATAGAACGGTGTGCGCAACACGAGACCATAATCAATTGCAACAACAAAATCGAAGCTACAACGCATGAATACACAGTATAATAATAATAATTATTAACTTCTCGAAACCAACCGAATGCCACCGCCGCCACCGCCGAAAAGAAAAAAAAAGAAAAAAAGAAAAAAGAAGAAGAAAAAAAAGTGTCACAGAAACCCAGGAGAAGAAACCCATCTCTTTCTAAGTATATAAAATATAAATACAAACAATTCCCTATCAAAATCAATTCTATTCTCTTTTCTGACCTATCATTCATCAATGAATTAAACTACAATATATTGTATTCTAAAACATAAACATTTCATCGTTGTAAAATGTATCCACTCACTGTGTGTATGTTATGTTTGTTCATCCTATGCTGTGACTATGTTGTATTCGTATATTTTAACATATTTTTTACCGTTGTAGACAGAAAATGATTTATATGATATTCCCATGTATTAAAATTGGTGATGTATTTTTGTTTTTTAAGTGAACTTTTGCTTCGAAATGATGAAAATATAAAAAATAGAATAGAATCTAATGCGTAAAACGTTAATTGAATTTAAAAGAAAAGAATTAGTTAATATTATAATGGATCCGTTGAATTAGATAATGTAGTATACTATTTACTTCATAATTATGGATGATTTATAAACCAATGAAATTTTGTTTTATTTTTTTTAAATTTTTTTTTAAGAAGAAGAGGCAAATTTTTATGTTTATCTATCATGGATTGGATCCTACAACCGTTGTATAATCAGATCGAAGTGAAAAATGTGTTTGAATCGATGCAAGTTTCATTGGAAAGACGAGCGCATGTTCTGTTAGAAGTTAATATTGAAAGGAAGGCATTGAGCGTGAACGGACCAGCGTTGGTACATACATATATATTTATATACGTAGATATTACAACGAACCATGTCTTCACGACCTCCGCGCCCGTCCGCGAAGAAGAGCAAAGGGCAAGCCATGTTAAAGGAGGAAGAGCTCCGAAAGCGTATGCGGACGGCGCGGCGGGAAAAGGCTTTGAAAGCGCTGCTCCATACGTACGATTTACGGGGCGCGGAACCGGAAGAGGCGATGCGAGTGGCGGAAATGCTCGACGACATCGGCACGCGCTCCGCAAGTCCCGTGCATTTGCTGTACGTTCCAAAGCAGTCCCCAATCCGGGAAATCAAGTCCACTTTGCACACGGAGACGACCGGCTCCTTGTTAGCATCGACAAAGACAATCAATTTGAAAAACGACACCAACTTTTTGGAAACTTTGAAGAAGCGCTTTACGTCCCGGATCGAAAAAATGAAAGATAAAATCGAGACCTGCACGGAAGACATCGAGTTCATGAAGCAGCAGACGGTCGCCTGCCTCGAGCGGACAGCGTCGCACAACATGGCCCCCAGAGCGCAGGATTCCGAGGCAGTGGTGATTCTTCCAGTCACAGGTGCCCACAACTGCTCCATTTTGAACCAGAGAATGTTAGACCGGTCCTGCGAGATCCTGAAGCGGCGGACGATGACGAAACGGGCCGAAGTGAACGACGCGGTGGGGGACAACATGACCATAAAGTACGATATCGACAATTTGAGAAGAGAGAGAACCACATTTCAAAAAATCCTTTCCGAAATGCGCACTGAAGTGGACGCCCTGAAAGACCAAGTGAAAAAGGACGAGCAGGAGATGGACGACACCCAGCGGGAGCGGGACGAGCTTTCCAGCGAATACAAGCAAGCGATGAACGAGTGGAACGAGAAGTTGGTTGAGTTTGATGAAGAGGCAGAAAAGATCACGAAAGCCGAGCAAGAGCAAGAACGCTTAGAGAAATTAGCCCGTGAGGCCGAAGAGAAAGCAAAGCGCCAAGAGCGAAACCGCAAGCGCGAAGAAGCAAAGGCCCAGCGGGCAAGGGAGCGCGAAGCGCAGGCCATTACGGTGGAGCACCGGAACAAGAGTGTGGACAGCGGCCCGTCTCCGGTATCGTCGCCGCATGCCACCTCCAAGAAGGAAGACCCAATGCAGAACAGTGGCGGGGCCACCCAGATGCAGCCCGACGTTATGCAAGAAATGACCACCGAGTTGTCGGAGAAGTGGCAACAGATTTTGATCGACTCCAACTTGGCAAAGCTCCGAACCGAAATGAGCGAGGAGGACCTGCGAGATCATGTCGTCGATTTGCTCGCTAAAGACGACGACAACCGATTTCGTGTAAATAAAGAGATGCAGAACGAGAAGAACCGAATCGGAATCTTGGAGAAGGAAGTTAGAAAGCTGACCAAGGAGTTGAAGAAGATGGAAGAGAACAAGATGAGCGGGGACTCCGCGGATGCTGGGACGAAAGCCTTGGCGGATACGCTAAGGGTGCAGGTCAACAAGCTGGAGAAAACGGTGCACGATGGTATCCATGCCTTCCGGGAGCGGAAAGACCAAATGTTGCTGCTGTCTGACCAAGTCAATACCTGCTATCTGCGCGCGGGAGGCTCGGCAATGGAAGATTCCGACGGCCCGGGGGCGAGCCCCGTCAAAGCGGCGTCGACTGCAGAGGGCGATTCCAAAGAGAACGAAAAAAGTGCTGCTGCCGACGATTACGAGAATGTGATTGAAAGGCTAAGGCCCTCTGATTTCAAAGTCTTGTCGCAACTGGGATTTTTGGAGAATCACTTGAAAGAAACCGTGCACGCGTATGCCATCAAGGCCCTTGACCCAGACTCAGCTTCCCAAGGCGAGTCGTTGATCGCAAGCAGCTTGGACAACCGCCGACGCTCCAGCGTTAGTTATAAGCGGGCCTGTGTGCAAGAGCGCCTGGGCGAGATGACAATCTCCAAGCCCCTCCGAAGCCACGGCGATCGCATTCCACGCGTAGACATTCCGGAGGACATGGACATTGCCATCGGCATCGAGGCCGAGGAGCAGCTGAACGACACGCCGTTCTTACGAACGGAAATAGAGCAACGGTACGAATCTAACCTGGCCCGTGTCAAGGGCCCGAGTCATTCCAGCCACCAGTCCATGCAGGATAGCACAAATAGCATTTCCAGCGGCGCCGGCCAATCAATGGGCATCATCGATGCAAAGGAGCAACTGCGCCGAGAGCAGAGTGACTTGTTGCGCCGCGTAGCAAACGCTGCCATCGCAGAGCAGTCCAGCAATACTCGCATGCGCAAGCGCTTGAAAGAGGAGCAGAATAGGAAAGAAAGCGAAGACGATTACGGCGACGACGAATTTGAAGGGGAGGAGAGGAAAGCCCAGTTCAAAAGCGGGCCGAAAGGCTTGTTACTTTTGTCGACAGAAGCATTGTAAAGGAAATGGGGGATGAATCGTCAACTTGCCATTGGTCTATCGTTTCAAACATGAACGTTCCTTTAGATTTTTATTATGATATCTTAAGTTGGATTCTTTCAATAAAAATATATTGTTTTAACAGTTATGATATTAGTTTTATTTTATTTCCCCTTCCGGTGACATAATAAACATACATTAACTATACTTACTCTTTTTTTAAAATACACTTAACACTATATCATCATAAAATAGGCTTCTTAGATTAAATTCTTTTTCTTTCTTTCTTTCTTTCTTTCTTTCTTCTTCTTTCTTTCTTCTTCTTCTTTTCTTCTTTCAGGATTTTCTAATGGTGATGGTGGGAGGAGGAGAGGAGCTGAAGAAGAAGAAGAAAAAAAGAAAGAGAAAAAAAAAGAAGAAGAATTTCATCATCAATCCGAAAATATTATAAGATCATCTTCTTTTTCTTTCTTCTTCCTTTTCTTCTTCTTTCTTCCTTCTCTTCCTTCTCTACCTTCTCTTCCTTCTCTTCCTTCTCTTCTTTTTCTTTTTCTTTTTCTTCTTCTTCTTCTTTTTTCTTCTTCTTTTTTCTTCTTCTTTTTTCTTCTTCTTTTTTTTTCTTCTTCTTCTTTCTTCTTCTTCTTTCTTTGTTGTTTTTTTAAATAATTAATAAAATATAATTTTTTATTCAATAAAATAATAATAGCACCATCATAGTATAGGGTAAAAAATTATAATCATCAACAATATTCTTCATCATCCATCCACAAGAAAAAAAAATCATCCTCTCTCTCCTCTCCTCGTCCGTCTCATCTCATCAGCACGAACGAAAAAAGTTCAAAGTAAATATAGATGATAAATAAATCTATCTAAACATTGAATCCATTCAGAAATGTATGCAAGGAAACTCTATAGTTTAAGATTTTATGTCTGTATTTATGCATACAACAGCGAATCCCAAGATCTCTATTTGATAAAGCAAACGAACGAGTTTTTTGAAGACGAGCCGACGAAAGGTCGAGATAGTATAACTAGTAAAATGGCGCAGCTGGCGGAGAACGAAAAGGGCCAAGGCAAAGATTCTTTTCTTGTTGAATCGCGGTACTTGCTAACCGCCAATTTTTTGCCGTGCGGTGGAAAAGGGACCCTACTTAGGGCGTTTAAACTCCTGCATTTGCACGAAAGCACGCCTTACTTTGATAACGACAAGGAATATGTCAAAGGAGAAGTCTACCATGGTTTGGAAAACCAACCTTCACCGTTTGTGCTCTACCAGCAAAACCAAAAGTTAGCCTTCAAGGAGAAAAAATCTCTGCTGAAGAAAGGGGGGATCTGCGAGATAAATTTTTTCCCTTCGAGAGTCGATGATTTCAAAAAATTGTACGGGGTACAAAACATAGTTTGCGTAAGGAATACGGCCAGTTTAAAGCACCAATTTTTGGTCTCTGCAGCCGCATTGTACTTTCGTAGCGACCACGCAAACTTAACCGGGCTGAGCTGCAACTCTTTGGCAGTTTTATCGAATTTCGCCAGTTTGCAGAAGCAACAAGCAGAAAAATTTGACCAAGTGGACGATACGATTGAAGTGTCTACTATTTGTGCAACCGAGAACTCTCCGCTTTTGACTGCCTGGTTTACGGATGAACTCTTTCTTCAGCTATTAGCCTTGGGGCGAGAAGTTGCTCAGAACGAGGACGGAAAATTTGAGCGGGTGTTCGGGAAGGGGTACCAAATTCCCTTTTCTGAAAGAAGCTTATTTTACGATGATCACCACCGGAAAGAGATATACAGCATACCTTCGCTGCCCTCCAACGAAACTGGCAAATCGACGTTGCATTTTGACAAAGAAAAATACTCCCAATACCTGAAATCAGTGGAGGAAGGCGAGGGGGGAAAACGGGTGGTTGCTGGCAGCAGCGAAGCACCGTCAAAGACTGAGGTAAGGTACATGAAACGAAAACTGACCAGCATATGGGCAGAGCGGCAGCCGGCGTTCCAAACCTTTGTGCAGAACATGAGTGAGTCTATGTGCTCTGGCATTTTGAAGACGTACAGACGGAGTATTGAAGACGTTTGCAAAGACTTAAAATCTGGGTACGATGCATTTGTTCAAAGAACGGCCATTGATGTGAAATCGTGCACAAGCATCGAGAAAGTGTCTCGCATTGGTTTTGCTGTCATCGATCAAACGATGGCGAAAACGTTTTTCAGCAAACTTTTAAATGGCACCGCTGTTTACCGCACTGATACAGACCCTATCCTGGTGACCAACAATTTATCCTTCACGTACGCTTTTGGAGTAAACGCGTGCGATACCCACGCTCCTGCACTGCAAGAGTTTGTCGGCCAAGCGGACTCCGCCGAGAACCTGGGGTGTTTTGAAATTTTCGTGGACGGTGTCTATTTTTACGAAGGTGTATATTTTTCTCCGGCGACAGTGCAGAACAAATTGACTGGAAAGTATATAGAACGGCCGTTGGGACACTTGACTATTGCAGAGGGTTTGCATAAGAAAGTCATGTCAAATGCGGGAATGGCTTGGATCGAGCTCGCAACCAAGATCAGCGATGAAAAGGTTTCATTTGATGCAAAGCTGGAGACAACACTGTGCCAAATTGGCCATGTTGACAGAGAGGAGGTGAAGACCCTCAACATCCAAATAAGAGACGTCGAACGGCAGATTGACGCCAAACGAGCGGAAATTGAACCGGAAGTAGCCGAGCTGAGCAAAACATTCACCGAACTGAGCCAAATAAGACAGTCGATTGGAGCCCAGGTAGATGAAATTCTGCGCCCGTATCGAATTGGGACGAGTAAAAAGCTCAACAAACCCTCGGAAGACTGCGACCCGGAGGAATTCCAAACGTTTAAAGCCGCCCTTAGAAAGGCGGGCGAAATCGGAAAACCAATTAAACAGTTGCAAAAACAGATATCGAAGGTACAGACACGTATTAAACGGTTAAAAGAGCCTTTGGAGGAAGCCATGAAGGAGAAGAGAAAGTACGTCAAATTGATCCAAGCTGAACACTCAAACAGCCCCCCGCCCAGTGGAGTTTTTGATTTCAACGTGAGACTTCAGAAAGAGGCCCTCGTGGACTTCAAGAGAAAGTGCGAGGAAATACTTGAAGGTGACAGAAACACCCTGAACGATTCAGTAGACCAAGACAAAGAATTTACGAAGAAAATTTGGTCAATTGCATGGCTTCAAATATCTCACGTTAGTTTGCACTTCCAGGCATGCGACTACGGGCGTTTTTCTGAAGAATACTACAACTACTGCATGGGCCAGCCTGATGTTTCCGTTCAGGAAGAGGAAGGGACCGGGGAAGACTTAGTAGCAGGATTCAGGGCGAAAGTGGATGCCAGGGGCACACCCGACGATGTGATTTACAAGCGTTCCCCCCATTTGCTGCAAACCATACGCAGGGGGCTGTCGTGGAAAAAGGACAATGCGGGCAAAAAACTAAGTGCTTTTGGCCTGAAAAAGTTTTCTGGGGTGGAAGATAATTTGATAGATGGAGACAAGGACGCCGAGTTAGAATTCGACTTGGATGGGGTTACGAGGATTTTGCCGACGTACAAAGCAAACGGAGAAAACGGACAATTTGGATTTCTCACACTCTCCGATGGCTCCGTCACTTTGTACGCCGGCTCGAAGAATTTAAAAGTGTACATTCCCTGGTCAGAACTGGGAAATTTTAGGGATCACTTGCCTGCAAGCCAGCACTATTCATTTGCCAATGAAATTGCGACCCACTTGTGCAACATGTTGTTGAACATGGAGTCCAAGGAAAGCTTGGTGAATTTTGTTTTGGCTACGGGTTGCACCATTGTTTTTGAATACGAGTCGGTCAGTCATCAGCACATAGTCCTATTAGAGGAGAATCGAATCGTTTTGATTGGTTTAACGAGTCCATTTTTTACCGTGCCTATTTCTCACCCAATTCTAACCTATTTGTTTGGTAGAATGTACGGGTTCAAAACGGTCATTCAAAGCCTTGAGTTTCGCAAACCTACAGATTTTCGCCAGATTGTGCGCGAAGTCGCCCAAGAGTACCAAAGCGAGGGCTCTGTGCCCCTTTGCTTCACTGCGGACGGCGCATGCAGGCAAATGAAGTTGAAGTCGGCGTGGTACATTATGTTACGAGCTATCCGTGAAATTAGTTGCAGATTGATGGTACAGGGCACAAAGGCGCCTTCTGAAATCAATGCCGCGGTTGAAAAACGGTTAAATAGCTTGAAGCATTCAAAAGACTTTCTTCCTTTGAAGGATAAGGCAATTGACCTATGGAAGGATTCCATTTTAATACCATTTTGCCACTGGCTGTGCTACGAAAATAGAATGGATGTGGAGTTGGCACGGAACCAATTCCCGGTTCACTATAGCAACTTTTTGACGCAAAAGGGAAAGGACGACACGGTGAAAGACTTGTACAGTTTGGTTGACGAACAATTGGCAGTTTAGAGACCGGGTCCTGAGTGAGACTCCGAACCTCGGGGTAAATATAGTATGCTGTTAATTTAGAAGGATCTAAATTAAAAGTTATACTTCTTAGGAGTAACTTGTTTCGCACGAATAAAATTTATTACACTCTTAAACTCTGAAAACAAAAAGTCTAACTGTTAATTTAAGTATTAATGAAAAATTATCTCTCTTCATTTACCACGAAAATGAATCTTTAATTGAAATTGGTAATTGTTTTCTACGACTTCAGATTAGTATTTTTCTATTTAGCTCCCTTAGCACGTTTGTCGTGCGCGACCAAGGTCTTCCTGTCCACGAGGCCGATTAAATACGCCTGCGCCGCATCAATGTCAAGCTCAAGCTCGTGCGTGATACCACCATTTTCAAAGCACAGCTCAGGCACGAATGAAACAGGCGGAATCTTTAGCTCAGGTATAAATTCGATGTTAATTTCGTAATCAAAGAATCCCCATCCAATGCCCCCCGCTCCAAAGTGGCCATGGGCCGTCTTTCCCATAACGCGCCTTACACCGTAACAAGAACGGTAATGCTTGACGAAGTTAAACGTAACCTTTTTGACAAATTCTGTATTCCTTATTCGTTTTTCTGGAGCATCTGCGTGAACAAACTTTACGAACGTGGACCAGCTTTCCCATAGTTTTTTACCCCGCTTGTTCTTTATCGGGGTCTTCAACCTTTGGTGCGTATTTCCATACAGCACACAGAGCTTTGGCAGTCTATACTTTTCGCCCTCCTCAACTTGCAACCGGAGATCTTTGCTTTCCGACGGGAACGCCTTCATTACCTTTTCACGAAAATCCTCATCGATCTGTGCGCTTTTGGGATCGAAACTTTTCTTAATGACCGTTCGGCAAAGCGGGCACGAACGTTTCACGTGCTGGTTGTCATTTCGCCTAATCATTTCGGTACAGCACCGTTTGCATAGGATGTGCTTGCACGTCGGGAGCTTCAATGGCTCAATGAGCAGGTCCAAACATATGGGGCACGTGAACTCTTCCTTTCCAGCGCGATCGATGACTACGCACGATTTTGGCTCTAGTTGAAATCCATTTTCTTCCTGAGCCCCCCCCCCTCTTTCTTGCCCAATATTGTATTTCCTTGCCCCCACCGCATGGACGTGCTTAATTCGCTCCTGGAGGGTCGGGGCCCTGTGCTTCGCAAGAGCCTTGGTGGACGTTCTGCCACCAAATCTCATTTCTTCCATAAAGGTATAATTTTGTTAAATCGTTGTAATATATTTCACTGCCTTCCTGGTATAAAACATGTTCAAATGTTTCATAAACATACATAGATAAAAAAGAGTGATGTTTCATTTGCTTTGTTACCAGTAGCTATTATGATCATGGTAAATTTGACCCTGTTGTTTTGTTGTTGTTTTGTTGTTTTACCAAAGGTATTACATTACTACAATAACTACTCTCTATTATTTACTATGTGAATACGAAGAAAAGAAGAAAGAAAAGAAGAACGACCTCTTTCTTCTCTCCTCATTCCTCCTCATCTTCAAATAATAATAATAATTTAATATAAACACATCATAGAGAAGAAGATGAAGAATGGAGATTGATTTTGTGATTTCGATTTAGTTGAAGGTTGTGGTCCTCTCTTTTCTGTAATACTTTTAACCCCGAATTAAAATAATTATTACCTCTTCCTCTTTCTTTCTTTCTTTCTTTCTTTCTTTCTTTCTTTCTTTCTTTCTTTCTTTCTTTCTTTCTTTCTTTCTTT
>LT642488.1:4597-16416 GCA_900128585.1 Stramenopiles sp. TOSAG23-3 | reverse complement strand
TAACAGTATAGTTTTTTTTGAAGTTTTTTAATATCATAATTTAAAATATATATCATAATATAATAAAGAAACATTTTGTTTTTTGTACAACAAACGGCAAATACTAATGTCTCTTCATAACCGCTACTTTAATAATTGAAAGCTACGCGCATAGGTATGATTCAAAAGAATGTCTGCCTTCAAGTCAAAAATGTTCTCTGATTTGATCTTCACAGAGTATTTACGAAACGTGCGCGGGACAGGGACGAACACTTTTTTGTCTACAATGTCCTCGCCGCATCGCAGTTCAATTGAAGTCACTTGAAGGTCCGATGATGCATGGCTGAAGTAAACCGTCAACAACGAAGACGCTTCGTCCCAATCCGCATGGACGATTATGGTCGAATCGGCGAAAACCAACGGGGCTGCCCGTACGCTATGGTAGGGATGAATCCATTCCGTCCAAGTGATGGTTGCATTGTTTCCACTGATCGGTGCGCGCTCGTTTGGAAAGGTTTTCACATTCCCTCCCCACATTTCTGCATACCCAGTTGATCGTTTCTCCTCGCCCGGAATCACACCTTTTTGTGGGTGAAATCCATATGTCCAAGTGTCCAAACCGGGGGTGACAGTCGAGTTAAAAATACGAAGGGCGCCCTCGTCCTCCAGGGCTGTGTACGCACCAAAATAGCCAGCAGTAAGATCCTTTGCTGTAAAATCTCCCATTCCGCCTTTCCAACCTGAAATGTTACGCAACTGGCTCGTCTGCCAATTTTGAGGGGACTGCCCAAGGTTCTGTTGCCAACGCTTTGCGATGAGAACCTCTTTGGTGGGTATTTCAAACGTTGTGTCGTCCAAAAGCTCGTTCTTGCCGCCCGGGACCATAGGTACATTGGTCCAATGCGCAAACGCGGCCGGCTTTAGGCCTGGATTTTTTATGACAATGTCAGTTCGCAAAGACGAACTGCCTGCTCCCAACGACAGCGTGAGGCATTCGAGGAGACCTGTACTGGGTTCCCTGACTGTCAGCTGTATCGCCTTTCGTGTCGTCGAGTTTTCCGTTACCGTCCACTTCCACGGTATTGCCCATGTGTAACCATGCTCTTCCCCGGGTAGAGTATACTCGATTCCACCGATCCACAGCCACCAACCAAGCTTATTATTTGCCCCACCAGGGGTGGCTACATCATTTCGCCACAGAACGTCGTGACCAGTAGGTTTGGAAACAATTCGGTACACACGTCCCATTTCTGGCAAAATTACGACGTGGAGATGCTCATTCTCCAACGTAACAGACGTGTGCGTTTTATTGATAACATGACTAAAGTTTACCGATTTCAAATCCAATGTTGGGAGGCCATAGTAACCAGGCCGAAGGTAAGGCTCATAATCTACCTGAGGGATGCCCAAAGGAGCAACCCGCAAAGAAAATGGAAACGCTTCCCAGCAGAAGCAAGAGCTTGCTATGAAACAGTAGCTGACCAGGAAGACAAAGCGCATTCTATTCAA
Organism: Stramenopiles sp. TOSAG23-3; assembly: GCA_900128585.1. Taxonomy (NCBI): domain Eukaryota; species Stramenopiles sp. TOSAG23-3. The sequence continues at coordinate 14,928 of LT642488.1, read as the reverse complement.
ACGCCCGGCTGCTAAAACGTGCTAGGTCTGCGATTTACACTCCGCGTAGAAAACGACCAGTTCTTTTGGCGCTTTTATTGAATTGGATGAACAGTTATTAGAAATTCCTAAATACTTTCGTCGTTGTTTTAAAATATACTACAGAGGGGTTTGAGAAGTCATAAATATCAAATTTCTAATTCACAACGCACGCAGCAGAGCGCAGCCCTACTCGTTCTCCTTCCCCTCCTCCTTTTGCCTTCCTCCTCTGTTTTCACAAATTCCTAAATAAAACACCGTAGTAGTATGACGGTATTAACAATACGAGGAGTCGTCTTATAATCTTATAATGTAAATAATAATAAGACTGACTACGAAGACTCAATTAAATAATTTGCACTAAGTCTGCCTGTGTATATATAGTTACTATTAAATACTGAAGAATCGTGATTTTTTTAAATTACACCTTATATAGTTATACAATGTAATACATAATAAATAATATAGCTTTTTTTATAAAAAAAAATAATTAAAAAAAATGATGCTCAAATCAATAATAATCAAAATCAAAAAAGATCTTTCTTCTTCTTCTTCTTCTTCGTAATAATATAGAAGAATAATTATATTTTAGTAGTCCTTCCCTTCCTCTCCTTCTTCTTCTTCCTTCTTTCGTTCTTCTCTCTTTGTTAAATAAATATTATTAATAATATTTTTATATTTTATTCCATTCAACCGATCCTTTTTTTTTTATTTAAAATTCATCCGCTGCTGTGTGGTGGTGGCTGATATTAATAATATTATATAAATGGGTGGTAGCCCCCCCACCAGCACAGCAGCAGGCGTTTGTCCTTCCTCCTCCTCCTATAAAAAAAAAAAAAAGGTGTTTTTTGGATGTGTTGGATGATCAAATTTGAATACCGCATATATATTTGCATTATTACTCTAGAACGACATTGCTCTTTCAAACATCCCCTTTCGTTTTATCTTATCCAAAGTCATTGGAATGTTTTGTCGTCGAAGTTATTGTAAAGTAGAAGTATTACCAAAAAAGGGAATGCCCAAGAAGAGACCATATATCCTATCTCGCAATGTACATTGACCAAGAAACGGTCCGACGGGTAAGCAGCCAGATATTCAAAAATAGGAGCCCCCTCACGGTGTCCGGGGGGCAACCAAGAGTGCTGGTGGATGGCATCGCGGAAAAATTTAAGGAAGAGGACTTGACTATTCCAGTCCCAGGGTCTGACCGAGTAAATGTGCAAAACAAACGTAGTCGAAACGAAGGAAGTTGTGCCGTACAACTCCCCCCCTACCTCGGAAACGGCAAGCACATGCTCGCGGAGGTGTTTGCGGACCGCGTGGTAAAGCAGAGGCAAATCCATATGCAAGATTATGTTTGTATCCCGTTGCATGTCCAACGTGCAGTTCGGCACGTTATAGACCAGAAGGATGCAGAAATAGAGCGATTGAAAGCTCTCCTGCGAGAGGAAGACCCGACGTACAAAGGCTATATTTCAAAATATATGGGGGTCAGCAAGAACGGGAAAACTGGTTGGGCCGTCCAGCACACGAAAAAGAAATACGCAGGAACGTACCAAAGCGAAATCGACGCGGCCAAGGTGCACGATAAAGATATAATAGAACGGAACGGATTGTTCAAATCTCTCAACTTTCTGAACTTTAGGGGCGCAAAAGTGATACAAGACATGATAAAAGAGAAGCAGGACAGTATAGAGTACAAACAGCTGTATTGCAAAGGCTCAAGTATTTACAGGGGCGTGAAAACCATCCCCAAAAGAACTGCCAAAGGTTCTGAGCGGAGGATAGATAACCCGAAAGGAACTGGTAGGAAAAGGTGGTGGCAAAACGACGATCCATCTATGTCGGGCGAGCAGTGGCCGCCACGCAAGCGTTTTCGTGCAATATATGGAAACGTCCCTGACGGGGTCGGCCAAGGGAAAAACAAGAACCGACCTGTGGTGTTGGGGGATTTTCATTCGGAAGAGGAAGCGGCATATGCCGTTTCCGAAGTTGCGTCCATGCTCGGCCAATTTGGAAAGGACAACCCCACTGTCACGTGGAAAGATGTTGCTAAAGTTCGAAAAGCGCGGGCAAATTGCACTGCAAAAGAAATATCTATGTTTTTCAGTGGCATGCTTGAAAAGCACAAAAAGTATGTGACAAAATCCTATGGGCGCAGCTCTCGACAAGGGCCGAAACGAGCGGCCAAGAAGGAGCAAACCGTGAAGAAACAAAAAGTGCAATCTGGTGGCACATCCATCGCCGAAGCCAATAGTAGTGGGCCAGTGCCATGGCAACCGATCAACCCTGTGATTAAAGAAAACGGCTTGCCAAAGCAATCCCGAAAAGCAACTTTTGCCGAGACGGTCAATATTCCAATTGGTGTGCTGGAAACGGTGGTTTGACCGAAGAACCTTACACCCAATGGTGTGAACACTGTTATAAGAAAAACTATCATACCAGTGTACGATATAACAACCCTCTGGGTTTAAAATAGCAAAGTTCTTAATTTACGAGGACGAATTAAAAAAACGAATTATTATAGAAAAAAAACAAATTATTATAGATATTTACACTTCGCCGAATTAGGTTTTTTTTTCTTCAAAAAGGTAAGAACAGCCAATTTTTTTCTTGTTTTAAAAAAATAGGACCAAGTTAGGATTAGGGTACGACGAAGCTAAATTTAATTACTTAAATATAACAACAGCCAATTTTTCTTGATTAAAAAAAATAGGAATGCAAAACTAGAATAATGTCTAAATCTAGATTTCAGTTCGCAGTATGAAATACATTAATTAAGATATGATATGATACTTATCATATGATAAAAATAACAGCCACCAATTTTCTTGTTTTAAAAAAATAAGAAAATTACGATGTATTAAAAAACAAATTATATAGTATGCTTTAAGACCTCTCATTTTATATCTATCACGATGTATTAGAAATTATATTAATTCGCACTCATTACTTAAATAACAGCCAATTTTTTGTTTTTAATTCGTACTCATTCTTACAGATGTCTGTTCATAGATCTTCTACGCGATAGACGGTCAAATATGGATACCCGTTGAACACGGGATAGGCATCCATTGCGGTATGCTTGAGGGGGTCTAATGTGTGCGCCTGTTGCTGGAGCACCACACTCACTATATCTTGCTCTAAGTCACGGTCGGGCAGGTTTGGGTTGAGCACAACTTGAACCTTTGTCAAGATCATCCCCTCCGCGTCGCTAACTTGTCTTAACGATTCGCTTTTTCGCGTAATGAGCGTCACTTCTTTCTTGTAATTTTGCAGCATATTTGCAACCACCACATCTACGCCGTACTTCTCCATCGCCCGCTTCGCCTTCATCAACAGAAAATTGTGGCTTTCCGTCTCAAGCTTGAAACTGACAAAGAAAATATTGGGCGCCCAAGAGGACCTGACCATTGCCAGCATTTTGGGGACGGCGCGCAACTGAAGAGTCAAGCCTTCTGGGGTGGACTGAATTTTATCCCTGGCCATCTCCACCTCTGGAATATAAAAGTCGCTGACGGCCGCAGCAAGATACAGCATTGCGCGTTTCCCCAAGGGGTCAAGCTGGGTAACGATGCATCGCATATAAAACAGGTATTCCACCACGCTAGAAAAGGGCACACTCAAAAGGCGTATGTCTTCGTTTTCTTGGGCGCACAGGCTAATCCTTGTTCTGCATTCCGTCGCGGCGGACATTATTTTATCGGGAAAGGATTCCAGGCTGTCGTCCAGTTCTTCGAAGAGGGGGCGGCAGTTCCGTTGAAACGGAAGAATCGAAAACCGTCGGTGTAGAAATATAACGCAACAACCACGACGTAAAAAATGTTCACACGATGCAGAGCCCCTGCCTCCCGTGCTAAAGTTATCAATGCTCCGAACGGTGTTTCTTTCTAAACGCACCGTAGTGCCACCACTAGTGACAAGTACAACTGTTTTGTTGGTCGGGATTTTTTCTAAAAACAGAGAAACTTTCCTGGACACCGTGCTGAGGTCTGGTGGCGCAGAGTTCATCTCGAAGAAAGCTTTTTGGGAACCATCGTAGGGCGCGTTTGCTTTGCTGTTTGGGGACAGGTCGACCATACGGACACCAGGGGAAGGTGGGGGCGTTTGTACAGTGGGGGTGACGGGGCCGGTGGCACGTGCGACAATGGTCTCCACGTCTGCCATGGCGCCTTTGCCCGTATCCCCGCATGCGAGGAGCTTAACAACCGGGTCGATCATGGCAACTCCTCGGGTTTTTAACACGCCCACGTGCTGCTGCGTAATACCCTGATTCCACATTACGGTGTTCATGGCCGGAGCCACGAAAAATGGTTTTGTACTACTATTGCCATCGTCATCTGTAGTGGCCAAGTCAAACGGCCATGCACGAACCGTCGTGGTAACTAAATTGTCGCAAGAACCGTTGACAATTTTTGAAAGACTGCCCGCCGACAGAGGCGAAATTAAAAGCACGTCGTTCCGCTTGGCCAACTCAATGTGCAGCACTGGGTCTAAGTTTACATCTTTGTAATTCTTCCATTCGTCCGCATCCGTAAAAACGCGCAACTTGCTGAGGGGTGCCCGCGTTCCAATCTCCCCAAAAAATCCCTCGTCGCCAAACTGTTCCCTATCGGATTCACGCACAGGATCGGAGGCGCAGGTGTGCTTTTCACGCACAGCCCGCAAACTGTCAAACACAGGCTTGCCCTTGTAATTGACGCTTTTCAAGAAATGCTTTGCGCTTTCCGTAACGATTAAATCAATCCGCCCAACTCGCCCACTCTCAAATAACCCATCGATCAACTCGGGGGTTTTAACCGCTGCGACAGAGGCAGTCACGCCCACCAAAACGTTTATTTTTTTCGATGGTTCCATGTTTGACGAAGTTGCAGGATATTATTACAACACCGATGCACCAACGACTAACCAAAAAAAGCTTTTTGCGTTTCTTCTCTTGTTTCCTTTTCTGAATAAAACGTAAAAAAACAACACGAACAATTTAAATATTTCGGAAGAAGTTCTTTCTCCCCAATAATGAGGGGAGGGGGAGGGAGGGGGATGGCAACATGCGAACAAGGGAATTCAGAATCAAAAAAATGACGATCTATCAAGGAAGGACGGCAACATTAACAATCGATCAGCGCGGCGGAGGAAGATAGAAGAAGAATAGAGAAAGAAGAAGGGAAGGAGAAGAAGGAGGGAGAAAAGGAGGGAAGAAGAAGAAAAGCGGTGTGGGGTGAGTGATGATGGTGTTTTGAGAAGTGAGAAGAAGAAGAAGAAGAAGAGTGCAAAAAATATAATGGTCTGTCTATGTATATTTAATATTAATTATATTTATAAATATTGTTGTTATATTATTATACAAAAAAAAAAAGAAGATTCACTTTTTTTCTTTCTTTTTTTTTTCCAGCTCTACTACTAGAGCTGCTGCTGCTGCTGTGCTATTATTAAATAAATACTACTACTACTAGTAGCTCTTCTTCTTCTTTTTTCTTTTCGGTAATAAAAAAAAAAGTATTAATTATCGATCCAGTCAATGTAAATGCAAAAAGTAACTTTGGTATATGAAACTCAATGTATTAAATGAAACAATGGAAATTTTGGAATTAACACCAGATGATAACGAGTGGGCTTTAACTGCGCAGTTACATCCGTGTTATTTTACTGCAGTTTGGCGAGTATGGAAGGAGTTGTTATTCGGTGTCCGGAGGGTGGGGTAACACAAACGCCGCTGGCGGACCACTTCATGGGGGTGTTAAAATTTCTTTTGCTTGTACTTCTGCTTGATATGATTTTGAAGTGCACATCTTTGTTTAAAACGAACAGCAAGGCCAGATGGTTTGGATTGCACTCGGCCGTGAACTGGTTGATAACAATATTTGCATTCAGCGATAGTGTCTCTTGCCTTTCAAGTCCACTATGCAGCATGGTGCAAGACATGGACTCGTGGTATCCGTCGCACCTTGCCTTTGCGCTGCACGTGTACCACTTTCTTGCGTACACGAACTTGAGAGCTGAAGATATCGTGCACCACGTTCTATTTGTTGGGACGTTTGCGGTGGTCAATTTTCTTATGAGTTGGGGGAAAATTGCGAATCTGCTTCTCTTTTTTATGACCGGCATACCGGGAGCGATCGACTACGCACTCCTCGCCCTTGTGAAACTGGGGAAGTTCAACCGGTTGGAAGAGAAACGGGTCAATGCCCACATCAACATATGGCTTCGGTCGCCGGGGTTGATCGTAGTCGCAGTCATTATGTTTGTGTGCCTTTCCCACCGAGCAGTCGCGGTCCACCCCATGGCCGCAGCGCTGACAATAGTTTTATGCTTCGGCAACGGGGTGTACTATGGACAGCAAGTCGTACGAAATTACGAGCGTGAATTTGCCATCTTGGTCTACAACAAAAGCAACGAAGTCGTCTACGAAAAGGCGGTCGCGCGTTTGAAAAAGCAAGAAGGGGAAGTAATGGAAGAAGCAAAAGCCAGGCGTCAGCAGTCCAAAAATAGAGATTAATGTATATCTAGATATACCTCGTACTCCTCCAAGTAAGTAAGTTAAGACTTGCTTAGATACACAGTACGGGACAAACACGGGCGTTGGGATCTAATATATTTATTCCAAGATGGAATTCTAGCCAGTCGAAGAAATTCTAATCTGCATTATAGATTATCCTCTACCGGGTAAATATTTTTATAGAAAAGGATTGTTAAAATATTATGTTAAAAAATATGAGTACATCTGAGAATGATAGTCAATGCTAAGTGACAAGGGTGTATCGATTAGTCAGACCAAAAGAGAGAAAGATAGTAGATTTCAGTTCGCAGTACATTATAATTTTAATTGTTGTGGGGAGTGGGGACGACCGTTTATAATATTGTTGTGGTACGGTACGGTATAAAAGCTATAATAATAATAATAATAATAGCGCTATTTTATAATACCAAGTATATCTTATACCAGGTAGCTAGGGGGGGGAAGACAACAAAAAAAAGAAGAGATAGAAAAATAATAATAACAAAACAAAAAGAAGAAAGAAGAAGAACAAGAGGAGGACGACTACAGTTCTTGACCGCACTCCGGAGTGCGGTCAAGAACTAGAACTGTAGTCGTCCTCTTCTTCTTTTTTTCTTATATATATTCGACAAAGAAGTTCTTCGAAAAAATTACAAAATTATCGTAGAAAGAGAAAAGAAAGGTGAAAGAAAAAGTTCTATTGGATTAAACGAATTCGGTGTAGTTGACTAATACTTCAGGCAGTGAGTGAGTGTGACGACATTTGGTGGTTACGTCTTTCCCCCTAGAACAGCTTAGAAGCGGATGAACTTCATCTGTGTGCTTCTTCCTTGCTTCTTCGGTGCTTGCTGCTTCTTCGGTGCGCAAGCAGGAATAATACTTACAGATGTTGTCCGTCCACAAGGGTCTGAAGAAAACTTACATTTCGCGCCACAGCATCATGGTAGGACATTAGGAAATGATAATGCGTATGTTAACCCGTTTGATCATAAGTATAATATAGGAAACAAAACGACAATGATTGTAAAATACACAATCAAGGAAGGGCCGACCTCTGATCCTATAGAAAATTCGGCTTTGATGCACATGTTTACAAACTTGACTAAATTCATCGACGTAATGTCCTACGGTAAATTGAAATTGATGCCCCCCACGATTCACCCTGACGTCATTCACCTAAGCATAGATAGCCGGGACTTTCACAACGAAGTAAACGCTCTCCGAACGGCGGCGGGGTACAACTACTCCGATTACGATTTTGAGTTGTTCTGGAGAAAGCCGAAAAACGTTGCTGAAGGGAGTGGTGGAACAGCAGTAAGAGGCGGCCGTGTACAGCGGTTCATATACGGCTTTATCCGATCCACCACAACGTACAAAGACATTACCTTTCGGACATTCCAGACGAAAATACTCCCACACGAATTTTTGCACAACTTCGGAATCGAGCATGCGTGGCACAATCGGCATCGGTACGGCGACGATTACGACTTGCTGGGGGGCGGGGGGATGAGATTGCACGATTTCCAAATTGGTCACGTAAATGCCGGGACAAAACACCGATTCGGGTGGATCCCAGACGATAAAATAAAGGATTTGCCGAGGATCAGCTCTGGTACTGACGAACACATTGTCACACTGAAGCCGTTCGACCGGAAAAATGCGATTGAGCAGTTGGGCGACAGTCAATTTTTAGGAATCCGGATGGAGACTGAATTCATGAACGGCGTTCCTTGCCCTCCGGGAGAACGTTCGTGGTGCCCAACTGCTGACCGAGATAACAACCCGTGGTTATCCATCGCTGGAGATAACATATATTTGTACATATCGTACCGTGCGAGCTGTGACAGAAGCACGTGTAAAAACGGGGCATCACTGCACCTCGTAAAGTATAGAGAAGGCGACTGGGCCCATGCTACCCAATCGATTGACGTGCGCCCGATAACGGTGGAACAGAGGGATATGTTTCTAAACCCCGGCGAGACGTATGTCTTTGAACCACAGTCGGACTACTCGATCAAAGTCAAAACCCTCCAAGCAGATGGTGAGACACTGCGAGTGTCAGTCAAGTACATGTCCGGTAAACGTGTGGCAAGGGTGTATGAGCAAGACAATGCTGCTATTCTTTGCGAACATACCTTGGGCTGCGGCAAAACGGTAAGGGTCGATCGGAATAGAAATATCTCTGCGGCCGGAGGAAATGGATCGTTGTCGTTGATAAAAATAGGTGAAGAGCATAAAACGTCAAGTGTCATAGCCGCGTGTTCAGTTCAAGTCCCAAACTTACAGACATATGTTTACGACCATTTCCCACATGCGCAAATGTTGTACGGTGCGGACGTCACAATTGGTGCCCACAGCACGTTGAGCGATTACTGCTTCTCAAACCCTGGTGGAGCGACACCATTTTTTCTTCTCAAAGATCCGGGACATTCAACGCTTAATGGGGGCGAAGGCGATGGAGAGTATAGTCTGGTGGATTACAACTATTGCGACGGCGGGGTTAAAACGTGCACAATTGTAAACAGCGAAACGTCTGGAAAAGCGATAAAAACGCCGCACTACGTCGCAAGCTTTCATTTTTCGAAAACGCACATTTATATGGCACGGTGCAATCCTGGCCATGACACATTTTGTGAAGCAGAGTGGTTAAAAAAATGGAACGGAAACCACCCGCCCTCTGGTTGGTTTTGGGTAATGCGAGCGGAAAGCATGGGTGACGCTCTCTTCTGGGGCGACTCTGATGTGTGGGTAGCACCTATACCAAACGAAAATTATACAGATGTAATCAATCTGCATTCGCACGGTATTCGGTGGTATACACCTTCCTATGGAGTGGAAGTTTCAGAAAGCCAATGGTTTGACGCAAAGTTTGAAATTCCGACCGGTCAAGAAATAGAAATTGGGCAGCACAAAGGACGAGGCTGGCTGATAGCCAAGTTTGATTTTAGCAACCCCCTTATCAGTGAATTGAAATACACAGCACACTCGTGTTCAATTCAGGAATGCTCCGCAGGATCGTACGCATATGAGGCTGACAGCAGCAGTGACTGCAAATCGTGTGCTTCTTGTCCGCCAGGGTACGATGCAATGGAAGGCTATGAAGGTTCTGCAGGATGCTTTTACAATAGCAAAAAACTACTGGTTACTGTGGAGGGTATGGAGCCGGCGGGGACTAATTTCAGTGGGATTTACACTACCATAGGAGAGTTCATGGGCACGCCTGTTTACCAAAAGCGACACACGGAGAATCTGGGCGATGAGCATGAAGGCCTTATTATCCGTAGACATAAAGTTTTGAACCACTGGATTTTCACGTATGGGACTGAGACAGGTGCCCAAGTGTCCTTTAACCCTGCTAATTTGAAGTCTACATGCAAATGCCCAGGTTACCAAGCCCCTATCGCCCCATACCCACAACTTATTCCATCCTTGCCCTGTGTCCCTACATCATGCCTTGCGGACGCAAAAAAAAGCAAATGGGGCACTGGCAGCAAAATGCTGAGTACGTATAAAGAGTACAACATCAGTATTGTTGAATATGGAGAGGAGGGCAAAGGTTTTGTCACGGATAGCAAGGATAACAAATGCAACTGCAAACGGCATACTCATGCAGGGTCCAAAGAACACTGTTTGTCACCAACAGAAATAGCGACAGAAACATGCGTCTGGGGCGACTCTGGCGCAAACGAGCCCTTCACTACGACACCTTCAACAACGGGGCCTACTGCTTCAACAACGACAACAAAATCGACTTGGCTGGCTACTACCACGACAAAATCAGCTGCGCGGGCAACAACAACAAAATCGACTTGGCTGG
>LT642487.1:0-16434 GCA_900128585.1 Stramenopiles sp. TOSAG23-3 | reverse complement strand
CGGCTGCTGCGCATAGAGCTTGCCATCGTCTAACATCCACAACGAGCACCTATCCGATTCCAGTACGTCCCTTACTTCTTGGCAGACGTAAAGGATAAAAGATTCGAGCTGGCGCTGCACGTTCCGCTGTTTTTCTCTATCGACTAGTGTTTGAAGATATGTGTTCCTGTGCCATTGTTTGAACGCATATGCCTTTCTCTTCAAAAACAATTTCGAACAAGTACCCATAAAACTGCACATTTGCATTACCTGGAGTACGCCCTCTTCTGCCCGTTTGGCCGTGGCCGTTGGAGGAAGGCGCTGAGGGAGCGTTTTCTCCATCTTCCTGTTTCAAGTTACAACCTAGCGAGTGTAATGGTTTGGAACGGATCTTGTGCCTTGCCTTTGCATCAAAATGGAAATTTATTTTATTTATATAACTGCGTGTATTTCTTTTGTATTTGACTACCTGTTCATTCGTGGTTTGTCTCTTGTTGTTTGTTATTGCTTGCATCTTCTATTCCCCTGCTTAAATTTTTAAATAATGTAACAATAATAATTTTAGGGGAGGAGCATTTATATTTTTCAGACGACAAGACGATCCTCGTATATAATGTACAATAATAAGTATAATAATGTACAGTACCAATAGTTTCCAATCCTGAAATTCTCTGTTCTATGCTGTGCTCTGTGCATATGTTATCCCCTTGCAGTGGCCAAGTCTATTTGTATCAGATAAGTTGAGAAATGTCATGGATCGATCCTGAGCCCTGAGCTCTCATGTGATTGTTTTTATAGATGGTTGACTCCTCCTCGTAGACCGGTATAAAATATTGTAGTACAGTATAGGTTAATTACCAGTATTTGAGACACTTCACAGCAGTTATTTTTTTCTCCTGAGTCGTGCGCGGCCTCTAACGTACTCTCGTGCGAGTCTTCGTAATAATTGACAGTATAGAAATAACTACAAAGAATAATAATATTTAATAATGTAAAAAATAATAACAGGAACAAAATGGGAAAGTGTCGCCTGTACTCCTCGTATACGAGGCTAGCACACAAATATTTGTCTACGTACTACTGACATTATACTGTATTTAAATTTCCAAGAAGATAAGTCTTCTAACCGCATCCTTCGATTTGATCAGTTTTAGTTTACCGGTGCAGTTATTAGACGACTACGGTACGTACGTAGGTATACTACTATATAATTTAACCAGGTACAGGCCACAGACAAGGAAATGTATTAATAATAAGGGTACAGTACCGTACCGGTATTACTTAAGGCAACCGTTCTTGTAGTATGAATACGGTGACATGTACAACATTCTCTCTTGTCTCCTGGCTGCTCGTTGTTGGGTCTTTTTTGAAGAACAAAACTGCAATGCAGCAAAAAAATCATCGGAGGCTTTTCAACACTTGAGGTCACTTAAAATTTGCAGGCCTATCATCTGTTATAAAAAGAAACAAAACAAGATGCCAATACAAGAAGCAAATAGTCTGCTCTTAATCGAAGTTATTGCATATGGACGTCTAGATATTTTGAAAAATGTATCAGAACAGTAGTTCAGTTATGTCTCGCACTGACTCAGGCTTAACCAAGAACGTGCGGGCTGTACCTTTCAAGCCTGGCCCTGATCAAAAACTCAATAGAAAACCCTCGCCAAGAAAGTCTACTTTCATTTACAGAAAGCACAAACCACCGGACAAAAAGCTTATTTTTAGCCCACCCGCATTTGTCAATATGGCCAGCTATAGTTTAGAGCAGCCTCTATTACCCAGCTCAGTTCAGGACGACGTTACTTCTCCCATTAGAAAGTCCGAGAAATCTATAGAGAGACCATCCGCATCACAAGTCGGGTCTAAAAGTAGGTTACTAAAAGGCCTGCTTTCTCCAAGAATGGAAGAAATCGCAAAACCATATCTGTACAGGTCTAGAAATAAAGAATTTCATGTAAAAAGTCTTAGTGTGTCCAAAGCTCCGCGTTTATGTTATTATGATGAAGGCAAAAAAAAGAAACTTCAGCGCAAAAATATATACGGACTGCAATTGCCAGAAGACAATTATTCGTTAGAACCCCAATCGTCCATATTAGCCGTTGAATTAGGGAAATCATCAAGAGAATTATTTAAAGAAAAAACGATGAAACGTTTGGAATCTGCAGTACAAATAGGTGAGCCTTTCGCAATTAGGAGAATGCTAAGTCAACGCTCCATAGCGAACACAAATAAAAAAATTACCGACACCAACAAAAACGCTTCCTCTAGCACTGTTGACATGCGCAAGGTTTACAGCGAGTGGGGGGAGTACAACGGTGAAACAGCGTCAAATAACTTAAACGATGCGAAGTATGCAATGGAAGAGATTGACAGGCTTGATAGTCACGTAGAAGTAAATCGCACATCATGGCTTCCGAGTACCGGTTTGACGTTTCTGTCAGAAGAGCGTGCCATACAGAAATTGTTAGAATCGAACGATGATCCTATGTACGATAAAATATTTGAGAAGTATAGGCCTGCGGCGAAGCCTGGCTCCGAAGCCGATCAGTTTCGCAACAAATCGCTCGCAAGAATGGGGTTGCTAGTAGACATAAAGAAGTTGAAGTTACAAACTTTGGCAAACAAATGGAGAAATAAAGCAAGAATGTCGACTATAATGAAGAAAAAAATGATTGCATCGGTGAAACAGGATGCAGAAGTCGAAGGCTTACCTGATGAAAGTCGAAGCAAAGAGATAGAACAACATGAACGAGAAGAACGAGAAGCAAAATCAAAAGCTGCAGAGATTGAAAAGCAGGTCGAAATTATGGAGGAGGAGAAAGTCGCAGATTAAAAAATAAAAAGTAAAAATTTATCTCTTTTATAATCACAAAGTATCGTATGTAAACTCTTGTTTTATCTGGGCATGTTTTTTGGGCACCAACTAACTCCGGAAGAACGGTCACACCAATGAAAACACCACCCACCTGCATATCCTACTATACAAGACATGCAGTACCCGCAGACCATAAGTGAGACTGGAAGCCATATCAACCACGTCGCCCAAGTCATCTTCTTTACCCTATACATTGTGATTTTTTCGTTGTAGAGGCAACCCGTCTGATCGTTTTGTCGACAAGGGTTCCCAGGCAATTGAACTTCCCATATAGGATAAACTTCACACTTGACGACGCTTTTTAGCTGTTGCAGGAAGTGGTTGTCGTACTCTACCCATAGTTTTAAGTGGTACCCCTGCATGGAACGAAGCTTGTCACTTTCCGGCAAGCCCAACAAGTCAGGACTGCATTTAATAAAATGAACATTCCCTGCCTCGTGTGTAACATCCAGAGGATTATTAAACATCCCGGTGTTCTTAAAATCGAAGAAAAGAAACTCATATCCCTTTTCGTAAGCATGCAAGTCTTTGGCGATTTGAATTTGCCCGCCTTCTTTATCTTCGCACAAAAGATCCCAGGTGGTTGCCAGCAGTCCCACTTCAGGATCCATTTCCATAGTTGACTCATCACAACACTTTATGCAGTATTGCTCTGCCCCCGCAAAATCATAATACGCGAGTCTGTTCAGCGCCGATTCTTTGCCAGATGCTTCTAGGGCAGCCCTTTCTTCGGTGGGTGTTTTGTAATCCCCGTACTGCGCAGGGTTCAGGAGGTTTACCCCGTCAGCAATAGTATATCTGTCGACTGGACTCCCCTCTGGATTTGGCCTATGGTAGCAAAGACCTTTAAAAGAACCAGGCTGCATTTCCAAACGAAATCCACTGTAGCATTCCTCCTGTGCAGCCTGTTGTGCATACTGCTCAAACGACTTTGATCCAGGTAAACCTGTGTCGTCTTCACCGGCAATGTCCATTGTGTCTTCCCAGTATTGTACTGAACGAATGTTGCCCCAAATCATGTTGTTGTGAGCAGTACCCAGTGTCCTACCTTTCTTGAAAGTAGAAAAATTATAGTTCGATCCCCTAAGGGGATGTCTTTTGCTATACAATCCATGCTGTGCGTAGACTTCGAAAATAACGAATAATGATGCTGAAAATACTGACAAATAAAGCAAAGCAAAAAAATATGTTAAGCAGCCCGGCTTCTCCTTTCTATTAACAGGGTTGCCATCGCGTTCTTCCAAGTCCATCTGTTGACCTGAAGAGATACCGTTGTCCTTAAGGAACCACTTCCGAGGCGACTGGGATTTCTATTTTTGCCCAAGTTCTAAGACGTGCCCAGAATAGTTCAACTTTTCTGCACACTTCTGGTTGTTGCCCTTCATTTGCATTTGTAATTCTATATCTAACAACGCCCGAAAGGGAAACGGCTTTTGTCGTTGAATTTAAAAAATGATGATGATGAATGATGTAATGTAATAAAAAAGGACTGCATGCATGCTGCTGCGCTGCTGAATAAATTATACTTTATTCCTACCTATAGTGTCTAGCTTTACGAGGATATATTAAATAACGGTACGGTACCGGTATCGTTCTAGCAAGGGAGTGTTTGATAGGACTGACAATTAATAAGTACAAATATTGTATTATTATTTAGTTGTCAATCCTATTATTATAATTTAGATTTTTGGAGAAGAAGTTTTTCTGATGTGGTTTTGTGTTCAATTCTTCTGTTTCTCTGTTGTGTCTATTTCCTCGTCGCCCCACCACAAAAAAAAATAATAGCGCGAGAGAGAAGAAGAAGAAGAAGATGATGATAAAAGAAAAGCAGGAGGATGGGGAGAGATAGCTTAGTGGTAGTAAAATAAATATCACCGTCAACAAAACCGTCACCATTATTATAATAAGTGTTTGTCTCGTATGATAGAGTGGATAATGTCATCTGATAGCATATATCTGATGAGAAGAAAGTACTAGAAATTTATGAATCATTATATTGATACCGTGGTGGAAAAGGAAAGAATAGTTGGGCTGCGAAAGTTTTACCTGTTTTTGCGAATGGATCAAACTACGTTGACTGCCGCGGCTTTGGGGGCCGAGTGGACAACCGCGATAGCGACACATCCTGTTCCTTTAGGGTCCATCGAAAAAATATTGTGCGACGTTCAAGGGCGTGCGGAATGCGTCGAATACGTTGCAATATCTTTGTTGAATGACGAAATATTGAAGTGGTCGTGTCATAATCTTGAAACATATGCAAGTGAGCCTCTTATTTGGAATATAATCAACCGAGCTTTGACTGGGTCTGAACCTGAGGGAGGCGAAAAGAAAGTGGTTTCAGCTTTACCAAAAGCCGCAGCTGAGACAGTCTTGAAAGCGGTAACTTTGTCGTGCGACGCTGGGTTAGGAACGAAGTCAGAGATATCGAATGTTCTTACAAGCATGTTTTTGGAGCGAAAGGTGAACTTTCGCCCTAATTTTTTGGCTTTTGCGAAAGTCGCCAATGTGGTATTCACTAGTCTAAAGAAAGGGAGTAACGTGGTGGAGGATGAGCCCTCCATAGCTTTGCTGCACACCATGTTTGCCATTTTGAATAACCTTGTATACGAGCAAGCAAATAAGAAAAAGACTTTCACTACTTTTGTAGATCATTTGCTCGGCCCGATAATGAGTTTGATTCCAAACATTGAGGGAGTACAGAAATTGAAAAAGATTCTCGGCGAAGTGATCACCAATGCGCTATTTTCTCGATCGCACTTGTCGTCCTACCCTTCGTCTTTCCATGTAGTTGACCATTTTGTAAAGGAGAACGCTTTGGTAGCGCAACCAAATAGTACGGACCAAACGAAGGGTAAAGCGTCGAAAAAAAGAAAAAGAGTCACAAGTAGCTACGTCTCAAGCCTATTGCAAAAAGTTTATTGCGATGGGTTTGCATGGAGAAACAGCTCGTTATTTAAACTTTTCTTGCAAGAGTGGAAGCGAACAAAGGAAACGAAAGAGAATCAGACGAACTTGAAGCGGCCTGGGAACGGGAATCTGGCGGCTGAAATCAGCATTGAGTTTCGCTTTTTTGTAGAGCTGTACAATGCAGCATATTTTCAATACCTTGAATGCATACCAAACGCTGAGGAACGCTTATCCGCGCAATATCGTGCCCATGAGTCCCAAAATGAACTTTTGGAAGCAATGCGTGAGAGTGGAGCATACCTGTACGGTGAGCAAAACTTTGCCAAACCGCAGTTTGAAATATTGAAGAGGTTTTTTGCACAGCACCACAAATCGTATCTAAGCATGTCGTCTCCACATAGTTTTACATTGACGGAGAAGAACGTCGAGATGGAATTCCTTTTGTACTCCACATTTCTCAATATAAACCACGGGCTGGTGGAAGACAGCCTTGTTGAAATTTTTGTGTGCGGACAAACTAGGTGCGATCGTATGGGAACCAAAGTAGTACCTTTCTGTCTTGGTTTTTTAGTTTCTGTGTTAAAGCTTTATGGGAAACTTCGAGACTTAAGCTGTGGATTTAATCTCTTTTTTGACATAACTCGCAAATGCTCAGCTAGTGCGCAAAGTTCCTCCTTGTTTCTATTTACTCAAGGGCAGTTTCGCCTTAGCCTCGGGCAGGTGATGTCCAGCTGCCTTCCCGCACAAATTCCCGCCCTGTGGAAGTTGTGTCAGAACGAATACCTTAAGGGAGAAGATGATTTGGAAACGAAGTGTGCAGTGACATTACTTGTGTCTGTGATAATGCATGAAATGTGCTCATTTGCGGTCGTTGCGGACCATAATGCAGTGCTGCTTAATGAACTGGCGTGCTCTTTCCGTGACGATCTTCTCTTGCCTCGATTAAACAGCCCGAAGAATGATTTGCCGATCGACATGCTCTTGTCGATGTTGGATTCGGTTATGTACTTATCGGACAGGTGCCAAAGATATTTGCCAATTCAAAGTACTATTCTGACGGGGGAAAACGATCTAAACAGGTTCACTGGCAAAAAGTGGGTTGATTTGTTTGCTGCGATTGCAGGGAAAATGAATGGCTCTAGTGAATTAGATGAGTCTACGTCTCTTGAGGCGCGTAGCCGGTTCGCTGTCAGGGCGATAGGGGGGCTGAACCGTGCGGCGATGCTGATACCGGCTTCAATGAAAAATGGACGACAATACGAAGAGTGCGTTGACCAACTTCATGAACTTGCAACGGGAATCGTGAAACAGTTTTGCAGTGGTAGCAAAATTCCAACCGGTTCGACCACGCTGCCTACGGCTTACAAAATTCTCTTTGATAACATCCTCCTTATATCTCGCTACGCTTCTTCTGCGGCGATTGAAAAATTTGCAAATTGGTGGATTTCGTTCTTGGTAAACCAAGCCGACAAGGCCTCGACTCAGACGTGCACAGTTGTCTCGGATGCCTTTGAGTCCCAGCAAGTTCGGGGGTTTACATTAAAGATTTTGTGCACCAGAGTAAACGAATTTGTAAAAAACAAAGCCAAGCGTTTTGCTAAAAGTTCAGTTGCTGAAAGGGAGCAACAGATCGCAGTACTAAAGCTTGCTGCGTCGATGCCGTGGGAATACTGGACCGTGGACTCGATTCAGAAAATGTGCAAGGCTAGCATTAAAATATTGAACCATCCTCTGCTGCACGAGGATGCAAGTCTGACGATAATAACATTGCGCTTGCTTCTCAACTTGCTAGAAGCAAGCCCGAGCACTGTTCTTCAGAGCACGTCTCCTGTGAAGCTCATAACAGTCTTTCAGGCCCACTATCGTTTTCCTGAGTCTTGCGATCCCAATGACTTGCAACACGGTACCTTCCTTGCAAAGCTTTTTGCGTCCAAATTTCTTTCGCAACTACTCAAGCGCATGAGTACAGACGATGAGGAGTTGGAGTTCGCCAAAGAGTATTTTTCAACGATGTTTGCCCCCCTTGTTTCTTCTTACGAAAGTATGATGACTTCCAACGATGGTGTTACGGTTGAAACATTGCTTCTGATTTTGGGGACCTCGAATGAGATCATTTTGGGTGAGGTGAGTAAGGTCAGCCGCGAAAAACGGGACGACAGCAGCAGCGACGGTGCCAGTGCAAGGGGGAAAAAGGAGGAAGGTTTAAAGATTAAATGTTATCAAATTGGTAAAACAATTGAGCGTTTAGACGCTGCTCTTGCTAACCAGCTGAGCGATGTATTTTGCAACGATACCAAGTCGGACGCCGATAATCTTAACGATGCCTTTCGGCTCGTGGCTTGCGTTTTGAAATTTTACAACGTAGCATCGACCGTTGTTGACTCTGAAAGCCCAGCTCTGAAATGCCTGCCATTTTTGCCAAACTTGCTGAAAGTAGTTGTTTCCAGTGCCCAAATCCTCAAAGTACAGTCCACGTGCTCATTTTTGTTGTCGGTAACCAAGACTTTGCCACGATACAGAACCGTCTCGAACGAAACGTATTCCTCCATTCTCTTGGCATGTTTTCGCGCTTATCACTGTTTGAAAGAATCGGCGAATGTCCAAGATCAATTTTTATATGATACTGTCCGAAACTGTGGTAGAGCTGCAGTCTCTGAGCAACGATTTGACCAACTGATGGCATTGCTTAGGAAAACTTTGCTAGAAAACCGTCATGTGGAAAAGGTATCTACTGCAGTTGTTTCGGCAAAGTCTATGGCGGTCTTGTTCGAAACGTTGTCTGAAGAGTGGCACTGGCAGTACATTTCCACCCATTTGGTAGATTTAATCGGAGAGCTTGGAGATTTCGCTTCCTATTGTGGTCGCAACAATCAATTTTTTGAATACTTTGAGACTGTTTTTAATGTGTTTAAAATCGTTGTTAATCGGACCAAGCACATGCCACTTACGACGTCCCACGTATCATCTATGTTCTCAGTCTTGGGCATGTCAATACACTCGTGGAAACATTTTTTAAACGAAGCCAGCTTGGATGCCAATACTGCTGGAAAATTTACATTGTTCGTACAGAGCATGTACTCGCTGATCATGTCGACCTTGCAATATAGAAGCCGTGCAGTGTACGCCTGCTGTGGGCAACTCGTGACCATTTTAGGCGACTTGACGGACGTTATCTTTAATTTCTTTGAAAATAATTCCACATCTGATGGCGGGATTCACCCTGATTTTCTGTCCTGTGTTCGCTGCTTGCGACGATTGTACGAAGAGATATCCCACCATGCCGCTGTGTTTAAGCATTTTGCGCCCTATATTGTTGCACACGTGCTCCGGCAAATGAAGCTGTATGGTTTGAGGATATGGAACAAGCAAGAAATCAAAGAGGGGATTTTTTTTATATTTAGTATTTGCACCGATCACGAAACCCGTCAAATATTTGCAACGCACGATGCCGTCGGGCGTTCATTTTTTGAATCGTTTTACGACCAATACAAGAGATCGAAATTTACTGGCCTTTAAAGAAAATGAAATTCCGACCGTCCGACCTATGTGTCGGTACAGTGCGCATAAATAAAAAAATTGAAATTGTGTGATAGGAATTAATTGTACTTGTAATTATATTAGTATAGTATACAAAAACAAAAAATCAACAAATTACGGAATATCCTTTCGCAAATAATTTATTTTTTTTCTCAATTCTTCACCAGCCCCACACCAGAGTACCAAACAAACAACCGACTGGACCGACTTCTTGCTTTCTTTCGGTTCGATGAACATCAATATCTCCTTCTTCATAGAATATTTCAAGGAACTAAATGCTTCGTCGAATTAAGTATGATTTGGACGTGCCCATAACGTTATGAGTGGAATTTTGCTTTCGTATCGACACCTTGCGCAATTTAAAACCAAGAGCTACTTGTGCCATAGTTTGTTCAGATCAACTGTCCAAAACATCATGCCGAAACGACAGGCGTCCACCGAAGCTTCGGCGAGCAAAAAAAGTCCTGCCAAGAAGAGCAAAAAGACCGCGAAATCCAAGACCGTTGATAAAGAGGACATACCGAGGGAAAAGGTTGGAAAGAAGGATTTGGTCATTATATCGACAAATGTTGCTGGCCTCAGAGGGCTCTTGAACAATGAAAAGCGAAAGAAAACTTTCCTTGATATGGTAGAGACAGAATCCCCAGACCTGCTCGGGCTTCAGGAGCATAAGTTACAAGATATCCACGTAGAATCAATAGGAGAGGAGATGAAAAAGCTACTGCCTGAGTATGAGCAGTTTTGGACGTGCAGTGGACCTCCACAAAAAAAGGGTTATGCAGGAGTCGCAATGTTTGTTCGGACAAAGACGAAGAAGAAGAAGCAGCAGTCTTTAACGGCAATGTTTGGGGGCAAGTCAAAATCTGGGAAAGGGACCGATTCTGCGAAAAAATCTGCCACCGTCTTGAACGTGACGTATGGGCTTGGGGAAAAGTATGAGAGTGATGCCATCGCTACAAAAGAAGGGCGGGTGGTCACCGTAGAACTTCCTTCTCTTTACGTGGTAAACGCGTATGTGCCGAACAGTGGCCAAAAATTGGACCGGCTTGATTACCGTGTGAATACGTGGGATAAAAGTTTTGGCAACTATTTGAAATCGCTGGAGGGGAAAGGAAAGCCTGTGCTGTTGGTTGGGGATTTGAATGTAGCGCACCAGATAATCGACACCCATAACTACTACGTCCGACCATGGTTTCCTGACCTCCCAGAAGGGGAAAACGAGTACCAAGGCCTCAAACAATTGCAGAAGCAAGCAGGGTGCACAGCAGAAGAACGAGCATCGTTCACAGAACTGCTGTCTACGCATGACTTTGTCGACACCTTCAGGCATTTTAACCCGAACGCATTGGGCCAATTCTCGTACTGGTCCGTTCGCGCTGGAAATAGACCTGTCAATCGAGGCTTACGACTGGATTATGCTATTGGCTCCTCGTCTTTAGTGAATGGGAAAAGGGAAAGCCCAGAAGTTACCGATTCGTACATCTTGGCTAAATACGATCACAGCGACCATGCCCCCATTGGATGTACTGTTGTTGTGGATTAGCAAATAGTTCGTACGGTACCTAACGGTTCGGAATTTTTTTGCTTTTTGCTCTGGTAGAAAAGATCTACCTATTTCTTAATGAATAATAAAAGCGATAAAACTGTCATGGAACTACTGCAGTCGTTACCGTACCGGTACGGGTATTTCTGATGCTGTGTACCTTTACTCTCCTAGTCGTCTATTAAACAACATGAACTTGGCACTTTCTTTTTGTTGGATTTTGGGCCAACAAAACAAACAACAACAAACTTGGATGTGATATAGTTTTTTTTCATACCAATATATTAAGTAATAGTCGTCGTCTAATAAAGCAAATCTGAGGAACTGCACGAACGGGTGAATAGAAAAATTATCCGTCAGACAAGTCATGAAAGTACTTTCCCACGTTGTATAATTTTACGTATAGAAGGTTATAATTCCAATTTCAGAACCAATCTAAAAGAATGATTTGCCGACTCGTTGCCTCCGCTATTTTCGTTGTCGCCGTCGCGTCGGTCCAACCATACTCCCGAGACGAACTGATCAAACGGACGAACCGTATCCCTGGTCTGTTGTGGGAGGCTGGTCACAACTCTCGCTTTGTCGGCAAACCAGTCGGGCATTCAAAACGATTATGCGGTGTCCTTCCAGACTTCAATGAAGTGCTCGTCGCAGAGCGGGAAAAAGGGCGGCTTCGACAGGCTCCTTTGTACCCCGAAGCGATCATATCACAGTTGCCGAAAGATTTCGATCCCGTCAAAAAGTGGCCGCAGTGCAAGCATGTGATTGATGATATTCGTGATCAATCTGATTGCGGGTGTTGCTGGGCTTTTGGTCCCGCGGGAGCTGCATCCGATCGGCTCTGCATTGCCACAAATGCGACAGTTGCCGTTCCGCTGTCGGCGCAAGAAGCGTGCTTTTGCCCCGCAATTTTCTCGGGCGGTTGCGATGGAGGCTATCCTAACGATGCTTGGCTGCACGTCGGTGATATGGGCTTGGTGACGGGTAGTCAGTTTAACAACACTGGACCATTTGGGCATCGCGGTTTCTGCTCCTCGTTTACGCTTCCCCATTGCCACCACCATGGCCCGAGAGGGAATGACCCGTTCCCGGCGGAAGGTTCGAAAGGCTGTCCAGAGGTGGAAACAGACCCCAAGTGCCCTGACAAATGCGACGACGACTCGAAGGCCCCTTACAAGTCATGGAAGAAAGATCGGTATAAAATTGACGAAAAAATGATACACCAATTTAAAGCAGAAGACATCGACCAAATTGCAGCATCCATTATGATGTATGGTTCAGTCAGCAGTGCTTTTACTGTGTACCCAGATTTCGAGAATTACGTCAAAGGGATTTACCACTTGAGCAATAAAAAACTCCAACCACTTGGTGGGCACGCCGTTAGAATCGTTGGGTGGGGAGAAGAGAACAAAGTGAAGTACTGGAAAGTCGCAAATTCCTGGAACCCTTTCTGGGGAGAGAATGGTTACTTTAGAATCCTACGAGGGGCAAATGAGTGTGGAATTGAAGACAATGTATTGGCGAGTCAGGACCAGGCGAAGTGGAGCGGTCCAGGAATTTAAGCGACCAATCTCCTGATTAAATTAAAAAGTTAAAAAGTGTGAATTGCGAGAAGTAAGTTCTATAAAAAACAAAAAAAAATTGACGGTTATTTAAGTGGATTAAGTACTAAGTATTAATTAAAAACAAGAAAATTGGCTGTTGTCTAAGTAATTAAAAACAAGAAAATTGGCTGTTATTTCAGTAAGTAAAATTAATGTACTGCGAACTGAAATCTATCTTTTGCTCTTTTGGTCTGACTAATCGATATACCCT
Source organism: Stramenopiles sp. TOSAG23-3 (assembly GCA_900128585.1). NCBI lineage: Eukaryota > Stramenopiles sp. TOSAG23-3. Next base: position 3,778 of record LT642487.1, on the reverse strand, counting down.
TGTCACTTAGTATTGACTATCATTCTCAGATGTACTCCATTTATGGTCTGAATCAACAGTAGATGGATTAACACTAAGTAATTGAAATAATTCGTCCTCGTGTACCGCGAAAATGAATCTGCTCCTTTTGTCCATTCTAATCCATATACCCTTGTCACTTAGTCTTGACTATCATTCTCAGATGTACTCCATGCATGATCCGAAACGGTAGTTCTATATTTAACTGACAAGTTCGCAGTATATGAAGGAACGTACACCTTTAATGAACAAGCGGAGTAGATTCACATTCGCGGTACATTGAGGAAAATTAATTTTAATTACTGAAATAACAGCAAATTTTTTGTTTTTAATGACAACCTTTTAACATGACCACCCTTCCTTGAATGGACGGATGTCTATTTCGTTGCTCCAACCAAGTGGGGATTGCATGTGAATCGCAAAGTAACTTTCAGCGATGTCATCCGTCGAAGCAAGATTATCTGCTTCATACATTTCCGGATACTTCGCACGATATGCAGGAACGTCCAGGATACAATCAAGCCTGACATGGCACGCATGCACTCCTTGTTTCCCGTATTCCTTCGCTACGGACTGAGAAAGGGCACGAAGAGCGTGCTTTCCACAGGAAAACTGGGCGGTCTTTGCCCCGCCTCTGAATGCAGAGGTTGCCGAAGAATAGATAATTGTTCCCTTCTTCTTAACACGGTGTGGACCGTTTCCTTCGTGCTCAAGCATTCCTGGAAGTACAGCTTGGGTGCACAATAGAGCGCCAACGCAGCTAATCTCAAACGACTTTGTGAACTCTGCAGGGTTAATCTCAAGGACCGTCTGGCCGAACCCGCCACCCCCACAGTTGTACACAAGGACATTCACAAGACCCAATTCTTTCCTCACTCTTTCAAACGATTCTTTCACGCTCGCCTCTACTGTAGCATCCGTTTCATAAAAAGCAAATTTCGCACCTAATTTTGAAAGTTCTAAACGCGTAGGCTCAAAGGACTTTGCAGTACGATTCAACGCCGCAATAGCGAAGCCTTCCCTTGCGAATTTAAGCGCTACACTACCTCCCATTCCTGGTCCGCACCCAACTACCGCGCACACTCCTTTTGATACTGCCGCTGCTGCCATTTTTATAGTTCCAGCCAACAAACGTCAATGAAATTAATAAGTTTTTGCAGAAAGAATTAATAAACGTTATACGAAACATTTCTGCCTGTCTTTTGCAAAGCATAGAAATAATTTCATTCGCATTGTACTTAGTAATATCACAGGCGGCAAATTTCTTCTTAATAAATAATAAAAATGGATCGTCGGCCGTCGGTGTTGGTTGCCAACAACAAATTAAATAATTATTTTTACATCTATCTACTACAAATACACTATTTACACACAACTAAAAGTAGTAGTAGATAGAAGAAGAAGAATGATGACGAAATCTAAAAAAATTTAATATATTTTAACATGAACACACGATAGATTTAATTTTTTCTCTTTTTTTTTATTATCGAATAATAAATAATTGCAAAAAAAAAAAAAATCCAAACAAACGACGATGATGTTGGACTGAAACATATTTTATATAGACACAGCATTATATTAGAAAATGAAAATATCGAAAATAGATGATTGGATTTTTTATTATTATTTTTTTTTTTTGGTGTTTTTGTTCTTTTCACAACAATGACAATCGATGGATAAGAGAATTGAGAGGGTAACCCGATCCCCGCGGCACAACCCTACTATTTACCCCTACTCGAACCCGTATTTTAATGTACCGTACGATGTAATTATAATAGTCATTCTATACCGAACGGAGGCGGCGCGGCGGGGGGAAAGAAAAAAAAATAACTAATTTTCCAAAAATAGAAGAAGGAAAAAATAAAAAATATATAGAGCTACCGGTACCCTACCGTAGGAGAGTCAAAGCTAGCTTAACTTTAGAACGACTCCCCTTTATTATTATTCATTCCAATATTATTATCGTGTGAGGATCCTCGTAATACTACTACATCATACATCATCATTATAAGACACTATTATATTATTATTTTTATTATATTTTATATATAAAATAACGATTCCCTTATATTATATCTAAATTATGTAAAAACAATAGAATAGGATTCTATCATATAAGCAATTATCAAGTTGGCGGTGATTTAAACGGAAACTTCATGTTGGTGAATAGAGGAGCACAGTTGGGCCCATTAAATTGTTTGCATTCTGTTGCCACAGAAACAGATGGCCACAAATAAAGTAGTGCCAGTCTCTGAAGGTTCGGCTGCAGAAGTCTCGTCGGCGGAGGAAGTGAGGGAATGGGGTGCAGTAAAGAAGGAGAGAAAGACTCTGCGTAAAGCGAAAAATATTGTTAGAAGGACGAGTACGCTTTACAGGCTTCACACTCATCCGGACCATGTTGAACTCCTAGCTGCAGACTCGGGTACTGTTTCCACCAGGCCTCCCTTTTCTGTTCTGGACAGAAGAGCACATGTTTCCGCCCACCTGACGATGAAAAAGATAAGAGGCCTCGACGTGTTGCGCTCTTCCGCAGATCTAAGGTTTATTCTTGTGCTCGAATGGGTGAACCGGAGATTGATAAACAAAAAGGTTGACTGTGACAGACTTTGGACTCCTAGCATAGATATTTTGAATGCTGATTCGCTGACCAAGACTGCCCATAAACCTTGGTTTTATCCAGCGAATGGTTTGGTACGGCAAATTATTGAGTTCGAAGGAACTGTTGCCCATGAGTCAGAATTTCACAACTTTCCGTTTGAGAGTGGTACCATCAAAATCATTTTAATTTGCGAACTAGATACTGGGGACGATATTGTTAAACTCAACTACCTGAGAGGGAAGAAAACGAGTGATGTTGCTCCAGCGTTTCTGGACAAGCAGGTTACCGAGTTTGGGATTGAACATAGTCTCACACATGTCTACCGCTTGCCACCTCCCCCGCATAACAATAGGTTTCATTTGTATGGACAGGAAACTGCGATTGTATTCGATATCCACATCAACAGGCACTTCTGGTTTTACATTTGGAAAATTATGCTGATTCTGTCTATGCTTTCAATTTTGAGCTGGATGGTTTTTTTCATGGATGAATTCATGGACAGAATGGAGATCAGTTTAGGTTTGTTTTTGGCGGCCACGACGTTCCTTTATATTGCCAGTGAGAATATGCCAAAGCTTCCCTACCTCACAACGCTGGACAAAATGGTGTTGGGGTGTTTCTTTAACCTCTTTGCCGGGGCCTGCGAAACATTTTTGGTGATGAAAGTGATAAAAACTGATGAAATGCGTGCTGCTGTTGATCATCAGTCAAAAATTTGGTTTCCTCTCTCGTTCTTTTTGATTATTGGAGGCCTCATGTTTCGTAGTATTTACCTGCGGCGGCAGGATTTGCAGAAGCGAAAAGAGAGCTGTGGGATAGATTATGATCTTTTTGGTGAGTTGTATGACAAGTACGACAACAGCCAAGGCAGTGTTGACAAGGTTCTGTCGTGAAATTGGTAAATTTATTTTTTCAGTGTGTGTTCTGTAGAGGTGAGTATGTCTTCATTGATCATTAGAAGGATAAAAATGGTTTGAAATTTTTTGTACAAAATGTTCTTAATTCGAATAAATTCTATATGGGGTGTACCTTTTTGAATTTAAAACATGTTTTAAAAACGAAAAATTGGCTGTTATGATATTAAAACAAGAAAAATTGGCTGTTATTTTATAGTAATTAAAATTAAAGAAAAAAGAAGGTGTCAGTTCAAGAACAATATCT
>LT642486.1:0-16439 GCA_900128585.1 Stramenopiles sp. TOSAG23-3 | reverse complement strand
CATTTATTTTCGCGATGGCGTAGCAGTGCAAACACGAACCATAGCAAAACGCAAATGCAACTTAAGGTACTATCCAGTGTAATACTACGCCATATCAAATTGAAACTGCAATTTGGGTTCAGAAAGTGGGTCATCGTTACCAATTATTTCCAACAGAAAGACATTTTTTTGAAATTTTCATCCCAAGCTAAAGCTATCAAAGATAGTGCAGAACGAGAATCTAAAATTGCGAGGGAAAAAATGTCGATAAGGCAAACTAAATTGGAAAAGGCTCACAAATCAGAAATTGAAGAGTTGCTCAGAGTACATATTGAAAAAGCGGCAGCACTAAAGGAAGCATGTAATGCACAGTTGGCATCCCGGAATTTGTTGCACCAAGAGACAAAGGAGTACCTCGGTACACTAATCGGTCGGAACCGTTTCCGGAACGTTCGTGGTCGTGTCTTCCGATCCTGGCGTCACATTGCAAAACAGCAGCAACATGACAGACAAGTGAAATTAAGGGCACTAAAGATTATCATTCTCCGCCAATCTAGAAAATTTCTACGTATGCACTACCACAAATGGTATATGACTGCAAATGCCTGCCACGTCCAACATCTAAGAAACAGCAATGTTTTGTTATTGAACCGAATTGAGGAACAAATTGCCACAAGCTGCCAAAAGCTAAGAAGCAAAAGGGTACAGACAGCTGCAATATTGTCCAATGCAATTCGGCGGCGTTCAAAATCCCGCTTCTTTTCTCTGTGGCGCTGGTTTACAACTGAAGCCATCCGCAAGGCACATTCGCAGACACGATTCCTTCAAAAGATTCTGGTGCGCTTAACGAATGTGCACAAGCGTCTGGGGTTTTGTCAATGGGTAAGGCAAGCGCAAAGTTTGAAACATGCCACAAGTTTGCAGCTTACACGCGATGATGTTTTATTAAATCAACAAGAACAACAGAAACGTTTGAATCTCATGTCCCAAGCACTGAGTAATACGAAATTGCGTGCTGGGCTCTTGTTGTCGCAAAGAAAATCGACTTCCTTTAGAGCGAAAATATTCGTAAAATGGTCTCAGTGGAGCGCCAGCAGGTCCACACACAAAAAATTACAGAGAAACACACTAGCCCCTATTTTGTTTCGGGCCACCAAAATCAACCAGCTGAATGCATTTCGAATTTGGGGGAAAGCAGTTAAGAAACAAGCCTTCGTAGAACTTTCTGAATCACACACAGAAGTGTTAAAAAAATTAAAGTTAAAAATTAAACAAGAAGCGGCGCTAGGTCTCCAAAACCTTCAGAAGCACCAATCCCATCACAAAGCTGAAATTCAACATTTGAAAGAAGTTGCGAATGAAAAGCAGCTGCGGCTATCGGAAAACATTTCAAGTTTGAAATACGAAAGGGACATTTTGAAGTCTCAGAATGCATCTGATGAAGCATCTTTGCAGAACTTCAAATCAAAATATGAGACTGTTTCTGCCAAGAATGAGGATTTAGTTCATGCTGTAAGGTCGCATGAAGTCAAAGAATCTAACCAAATGCATATGATTGAAAGTTTAACTTCCGAAGTAAAGCAGTTGCAGGAATCAAACATTATCCTTAAAGCAACTGTAAGTGCAAAAGAAGATCAAATCAGAGCTCTGAATGAGAGCAATCTAAAACTGAAGGTTGAATCAGAGTCACAATTGTCGAAATCTATGAGCAAAGTTGTTACCATGGAGGCAGAGTTTAAAGCTAGAATGGCAGAAAAGGGGTTTGAATATGAAAAACAACTGGCAGCAATGAAAGAAGCATCTAACATCCAACTTTCGCTGGCAACTGCAAAGCTAAGGGATCTGGATCAGTCTTTAACTGAGCTTCGTTCCCAAGCTGAATACAAAATGCTCTCAGTACAGTCTGAGCATGCTCAGGAAACGGTCAATTTGAAAGCTGCGTTCGACATCAAGCTCGCTGCCGTTCAAAACGAAGCTAACGAGAGCATTAAATCAGCCCAGCAACTTTGTCGCGAGACCGAAACACAGATAAAAGAAGCCTTGAACAATGAAAAACGCAATGTGCAGCAACATTCTTTGACAATTGGCGCTCTTGAAAGGCGCCTTGCAGCTTCTAAATTGGAGCTCGTGAACATGGCAACCAAAGTTTCTTCGTGCGAACAATTAAAAGCTTCAAGCGACGAAACGCTTGCGGCAGTCCGTCAAAAGTTGGCCCAACTTCAAGCTGAACGGAATTACCTTCAGAAAGATTTGGACCGGGAAAGGAAACAACTGGGGGACAGTGCCGAAGAACTTCGGAAAAAAAGAGAAGAATACCATGAATTGGCACGTAGGCTGGAAGAAAACAAGCAGGCAAGCGAGGACGCGTTCACAAAGGCAGGTGCCAATCACGAAGAGGAAGTTATTAAGTTGAGGACTCAAATACGAGAAACCGTGGAGGAAGCCGCGTTGCAGCGCAACCGAAATTTAGAACTTTCTTCTAAGTTTGAATTGAAGGAACGAAAGATGTCACAAGATCTGCAAAACTTGGGGACGAAAATTGCTGCGGAGAGAGAGAAATATATTCGTCAGGGGGAGAAACATCTTGAGATTATTACAAATCTTGAAGCAGAATTGAAGTCGACAAACGAAAATAACGCAAAGATGAAAAACGCTGTATCTACAGCAAAAACTGACATGGAAGCGTGCACGAAGCGCATATCTGAAGTGAGCAGAGAGTCTGAAGCACACAAGCAGAAATCCGAGCAGATGGGCGATAGGTTGCATGCAATCGAATCAGAAAAACGGGAGGCGTTAGAAAGCTTGCAATCTTGCAAAGATGAAACTGCTCTTCTCGTCAAGCACCTGGCAAAAGAAAAAACTGTCGCAGAATTTTTGCAGAACAAATACGACGAAGCTCTTAGTGCACTGGACGACCTGAAGCGCCGCCATCATGAAGAGCTTATCCGCGTCCGGGAAGAAAACAATTCGCTGGCAACTAGAGAAAGGCAACGGTACGAGGACAGTAATCAAATGCTTGGTATGCGCGTTGCAGATGCCGAAAGGGCGGCAAAGAACCAGGCCATATCTACAATTTGTGGGATTTTACCTCGTCATTTCGATCGAGTTTCGCGCAAAAGGTTCAATGCATGGAAAACACATGCAAGTGTCCAGACTGCTTTGGCAGTGCAATCTCGTCGCGTGCTGAACGAAAAGCGGGCTGTGCTAGAGGATCATAGGGTTGGTGCTGAATTGATCAACAGGGAATTGTCCGAAATGAAAGCGGTCGTTGCACAAGCAACGCAAGAAAAACTGAGTATCATGAGCGCAGCAAAAAGCCTGAAGGCATCCCTGCAATCACTTAGCGGGGAGTGTTCTGCAATGCGTACGGAACGCACGCATGTCGTCTCCGGGCTTACCAAGAAGTGCGATGGCCTTGAAAGAGAAGTGACCAATGTGACGGGCAGGCTGAACAATAACTTGCGCTCTACAAGTACACTAGAGTTGGAGTGCAAGATTTTAAGAAAGGGTTTGTTAGAGAAAGAAGAAAAAATAGAGTCTATGGGGCGGCTCCTTCATCGAAGTCAAGAACTCATGAAATCGACGCGTCGACAGCTCGATGAAATGGACGACAAGGCACGACATGAATCGGAAAAGTCCGCTGCAGTCCAAGAGGTCTACAAACTACTGACCGAGAAAGACAAGCAGCTGGATGCAAGCAAAAACGTTGGTTCCAGACTAATGAAAGAATTACATGATGCAAAAGGCGAAATTGTCAAACTAAAGCAGGTCCAAATGAATTTTGTTGGGGGTGTCTTGAACGCCACCGCGGGTCTAGAAACCGACCTTAGAAAATCGGGCAAGTCCTCTTCTTCAAACTGAAGTATTTATTATAAAACATGCTTTTTCAGTAATCAGTATTTTTGAACTGAAGTGTTTATCTTGTCAATATTTTAATGATATGTAACTCTTAAAACAAAATACATGTGATCTGGACTTAAAAACAAAAAATTGGCTGCTATGATATTAGATCTGGACTTAAATGTTTTAATTGTGTGTGTGTGTTAATGTTTATACCGCGTACTTTTATCAATGACTAAAATACTCACCCTCAAACTCGATCCCTCACATTAATAAAGCGGCCCAAGTTCAGCATCATCACTTTCAACTTGGGCGGTTCCATTTTTTGCTATTGCACTGATTTCTACAAGTCGTTCATACAGTGCTTCGTCATACGACACAAATTTTACACCACGTAAAGTCACACCTTGATTAATTTCACATAATATTGCATGATAGGACAAAGTCTCTTTTTTTTTCTCTGGTAAAGCCACAAATGCGCCTGCCCCTTCAACCAGGTCATACACTTGTTGTGCTAAATCAAAATATTCTTCACAAAGCCCGAAGGTCTTTTTCTTCCATTTATATTCAACGTAAGCATCTTGTGTACTACTGGGTAGGTCTTTATACTTCAAAGTCTGCTCTGGTGTCTCTTCATCAATTTGGTATTTTCCCAGATACAAGTATGTGCCTGCAGCCCTTCTGCCATGATACCCTCTTTTCCACGGGCTTCTCTCGCATTGGCGAAAGTAATGGAATTCTTTCTGATCTGGTGGCATCCCATGAAAAAAGTCCGCGTCTACTAGCCCATGATCTCCAGGAAAAGCTGCATCCCAGGGGTTAAAATCATTTCTACCAGCGATATAAACTTCCCCTGCCTCTATGAAAGGATAATGTGAGGCGCTCGGAACTGCACACGGTTCAATACCAGAACCGCCAAGGACAGTGGTAATGCACTGCTTGTGACAACCGCGACGGAAGCAAAACCTGGCCGTACCACTTTTGTCTGTTTGATATAGGCGGCGGGTTTTCTCCCACTTCAATGTTTGGGCACTTTTTACCCTTTCGCAACGTTTGCTTTTCTTCACCAACCTTAACTGATCTTCTTCAGCCTTTTGCTCAACTTTAACTTTTACAATCCCTTCTAGCTTGCAGGGGCATATTGTGGACGACAATAAAGCAGACTCGGAACAAGAGGAAGAAGATGAGCTAAGGTTGTGCTGAAGTGTATCAGTTCTTGGTTTTTTTTTTTGACGGTGGCTGGGCTCCCTTTCTGGAGTATGCAATACCTCAAGAACCGAACCCAGAGGTATATCCGAGACAGAGCCATCGTTGAAAACGACAGACAGCATTTGTTTACGTGGATTTTTTGCCTCAACCAATGCTGTGTATTGATTGCTCTCCCATTTCACAATTATCTTAGATTCTACGAGTATTGATTCCCAAAGTTCCTGTAGATTTGGGCGGGTTCGAGGTGGGCGACGAAACCTTGACGTCCGCGCTTCGTCACTTGCCTCTACCGTTCCAGGCGAGTTAAAATTTTCAATTTTTTTCAACATTTACTGCGTGCGTCTTGGTTTTACCGCAAAATACTCCTTGGTCTTACGAAACGCCACTTTTGTGCATTGCGCCGTACAGTAACAGATTGTATGTTATGTTTCAAGTGGCTTATTGCTAACCAACTGACCACAAACAGACAGGTAGACGTCGCTCGTGTCGCGGTAACCGGAAATACACAAAGAGATGATAAAAGGGAGGAGAGTTGGGCGGGACGGTGGGACCGCTATCATCATCCACGTAAAAGGATCACAGCATTCAAATAACTAAACAAGGCAGCACATCATGGCAAATCTCAATCATCTAATAATCACGGAGAAAATAATAAAGAAAATATCTATCGATTATCGATGCCCAGCTAAAAAAAAAAGCGCTTTATTATTACGACACAAATTTTACACCACGTAAAGTCACACCTTGATTAATTTCACATAATATTGCATGATAGAACAAAGTCTCTTTTTTTTCTCTGGTAAAGCCACAAATGCACCTGCCCCTTCAACCAGGTCATGCATTTGTTGTGCAAAATATTCTTCACAAAGCCCGAAGCGCTTTTTCTTCCAGTTATATACTAGACTAGCTATATAGTCTCTGTAATACTTAGCTTAAATTACGTATATTAAATAATTATATTAGAGACTGGAGCACAACAAAGTACTACGGTTGTATGTACCAATACCAGGTATTTACGAAACATATAAACGCGTATTCGTCGTATTATTTATTAGCCCTCTGTGAGACGAATCCCAGCGCCGTTAAAATATATTACGTAAATCCGCCACTTCTTTGCCTTCTTTCCTGCACTATACTTGTTCAGGTTTCTGCTTATTCAAAAATTGTTTTGCGTAAAAGTAGGCATGCTCATATATGTACGTCTGCGCATCCGGGTGCGGTCTCTGCGCTTCGTCCTGCGGTGCCTCTACTGGTATCGTTGCCACGTCCTCTTGCGCTTCGTCCTTAACTGTTTCTTCTGGTTTCTTCGCCGTGTCCCCTTCCAATGTAACTTCTGCCGCTTCTTCCTCCTGGGCTGTACCTTCTGCTGCTTCTATGTCTTGCGCTGTACTTTGTGCGTCTGGAACTGCAACCTTTGGCATGGCAGTAGTTTGGGGCAAATGCGAATCCCCTTTACAACAGTGTGCAGGTCGCGGGGGTTCATTAAAAAAGGTTTTGAATGGTTGATATACGCGTCGGAAAGAGTCACCGCAACCATCTGAAATATCCCAATAGTACATGCGCGGGGGTTGACACGAAACTCCCGAACGACTTTCGCCAAGCTGCGCCATCTTTTTCTGGAACTCCAAAAAACTTGATCGGTAAAGAGACATCCCATTACTGGTGTTGCCGAAGTAGACTAGGTCGGGAACGTCTTTCAACGGAACATTACTGTCCCTTACGACTTGAAAAATCCATTCTAACGTCAGGCGAAAGTAGAGAGGCAGAGACGACATTTGGTAGACAGAATACCGTGTTGCGCTTCGGACGCGGCACCCTTCCAGTTGGTCGATTTTCCTGAGCTTTTCACAAATCGTACTTTTTGGGTCCAACTGTAACATTTGTGGGTCGCCTTTATTCCCGTATACCAACATGCGATTCTTTAAGTGATCAGCAGTAATTTCAGAGGCAAGAGTACCCAGAGCTATTGCCATGCTTGAAGACATATCCACGACAGGCAAAATGTTTCTTCCCTCTCCAACCCTCGTAAGCAGCGCCTTTCGCATAACACTCCATTGATTTGTGCAGAAACGTTCCTGGGTAACAGGCGGCGAGGCCGTAAGAATGTCGACAACTTGGTGGGGGAAAAGTTGGGATCCCCCGAATAGGTTCCCCCTTAATTCCTCCTCTTCCTCGCGCTGACGGTCTTTGGCAAGTTTCCTTTCGCGGCGTCGTGAAAAGTACTCTTTCCGTCTTGCATGCTCGTAATCATCAATCTTCACCCAAGCACCTATACGTTTCACGTGGCACTTTGCTTTTTCATTAACCAATCGATGCTTCCCTTTTCGCGACTGCCCTAACACTTTCTTCGCACTACCAATGCTCTTTTTTTGCGTATGTGCTTTCGCTTTGCCCCCCGTGCGACTGTTTCTTTTCGCCTTCCCCCCATCGATCCTATTTGCCTTCTTCCGCACAAACTTGTTCCTCCGATAGTCTTTCTGCTCGAGCATTGTCTGTTGGATCTGTTTGTGTTGTAAGTTCGCGTCAGGAGAAAGGTTGTCTTTTTTAATCAAGGAGGGGGGTTTCTCGTTTGAATGTTTACTGGCTCTAAATTGCCTATCGCTTATTGTTCTCTCTTTAATTATTTATATACATATCTACGAATATATGAATCAAATCTTATTGAATACCATCATTAAATAATACAACAAACTCTTCTTCTTCAGTTGTTCAGCGGCCGGCAGAGGAGGAGGAGAGTTGTTTTTTGTTTTTTGTTGAAGAAGAAGAAGAACGAACGAAGAAGCAATTTTTATTATGAAAAAGTACTTCGTATTATTATACTATTGCGCTGTATTATAATATTTAAATTATTATAATTTAACTATGATGTAATAAATTAAATGTGCGTGTCTTATTTGTATTAATTACGAGGCGTATACAATGGGATGGAACGGCCGTATCATGAAAAGCACTACGTAGAACTAATAAGCTTTAAAATATAATAAAGAAGCAAAAAGAAAATTCTTAATCCTCGTTGAAGTAAGAGTACGTAGTCTAATAATGATGATGTTTAATAAAGTCAGTCATCAGGATGTGCGTGTCCTTTTAAATACATATACACAGCATTAAGAAAGAAGGAAGAAATTTTTATAAATTTTTTTTCTCAAAAAAAAATCAATCATTCTTCCCCCGCCCCCCCCTGCCGCCGCCACCACGCCCTGAATGAATTCCATCCTTCTGGATTGATAACTTCAAAAAATAGATATTAAATTATCGAATAAAATTGTCAAGTGATCATCCAATTTTAGACGTTTCAACCTCCGGTATAAAAAAAAGCCGCGCAAATTATAGGCATATATATATAGGTACAAGCAAGATCTCTTCTTATTTGTTTAGGTCGTTTGCGCAACCACGCAAGCACTCCATTCTTTACTGATAAACTAAGTGAAACGGGGCAAGGAGATCGATTTGGATACGGAAACGATGGCTCGGGTAGAGAAACAAAATAAAAAATACTTCGTGAGTATATTTGACGTATATCACTCGGCTGGGGGCCTTGAATTGTCATCATTTACGCACATGTTATTTTCATTTTTGGAAAATTGTGAAGATGCAAAAACCATGGTCGCGTTTCAAGCTGTTGGGAAGAAATATAAAGATTGCTTCGCACGCCCCTTGCTCCGCGCGAAAACTGCAAAGCAATACGAATGGAATTCCATGTCTCCGCTACTTTTAGCGTCCTGGCAGGGTCAGTTTGATGATGTAAACATTCTGCTGGAAATGAGGGGCATAGATGTAAACCAGAGGGGGGGGGGTGTCTGGGGATACTGCTTTGATTAATGCAGCGTCTAACGGGAAAACCGATATCGTGAAACTGCTTTTAAATCAAGACGGAATCCAAGTGAACAAAGGAAACAATAATGGCTTCACACCCCTGTATTTTGCCGTAACGGCACATCACACGAATATCGTGCAACTGTTGCTAAAGCAGGAAGGAATCAAACTGATATTGTCCGGAAAATTGTATAAGGGGAAAAAAATTTCCTCGTTTGCTCATAGAAGTCCTGTAATTTGGAGATTGCTGGAGGAAAAGATGCAGAAAATTAATGCTCCTGCAAAGAGTATTATCTTCAACTCGCCAAGTCGTAAAAATGTCAAATAATTACACGAAACACTATATTATTAAAACGATCACGTTTTAAGAAACGCCAACTTTTAAGGCCTGCGAGCACTGTCCGTGGTAAATGAATCAATCAATTCTCGCTTTCAATATCATTTCCTTGTTGGGTGTCCCACAAGTTTCTGTACCAGCCAGCCAAAACACTTCCGCTGTTTGATTTGATCACTTCAATCTTCATTAACTCGTCGTGCGTGCCTTCTTCGACTTTTTTTCCCTTGTCCATGACAATGATTAAATCCGATTGACGGATTGTGCTCAGCCTGTGCGCAATCGTAATCGAGCAACCTTTTCCGCGATCGTTCATCATTTTGTTGATAGCGCTCTGGACAACGCGTTCATTTACGGCATCCAAAGCCGAAGTCGCCTCGTCCAACAGTAAAATGTCTGGGCTACGAATTAGCGCGCGTGCTATGCTCAATCTTTGTTTTTGACCGCCGGACAGATTATCGTCGTAAACTGTGTCCAGTTTATCCGGCATTTCTTCGATATCTTTCCATATAGATGCTTTTTTGCATGCAATAATGATCTCTGAATCGGGCGGGGAACTCGACATACCATACACGATATTTTCCCTCAACGTTTTTTTCAAGAGCTCCGTTGTTTGTGCAACGATCGCTAACTTTTTTCTCAAATATCGAGGCTCGTACTCAGACAGGGGGTGCCCATCCAGCAAGATGTCGCCGCTGCTTTGAACGTAAAATTTTTTCAGTAGACTGATTGCAGTCGATTTTCCGCATCCTGTTTCACCAACAAATGCTATCGAACGTACACGTCTGCATCCTGCTTTGGGGTTTGGATTTGTGGCAAACGAGAGGCCTTTCAGTATTTTTTTACGAACATCGCTCGGGTACGAAAAATGAACATTTTTGAATTCGATTTTACCTTCAAGCATCGACGGTTTTCTCCAGCCACATCTTTTGACTTCTGTTGCACTATCCTTATCTGCCTTGGGCCTGTTTCCAAATGGATCGCCTTCGATAGAACCATATGCTGTTAGGATGTCGCACAACCTATCTGCTGGCTCGAGCGCTTTGAATAGATCTGGGGCTCGTCCCATTAGATCCCGGAGGGACCAAGTTATTCGATCGACTGAATGAGAAATGGCAATAAATGTTCCAATACGTATTGCTCCTTGTGCCAGTAACTTTGATCCAAAATACATCACTAGTGACACCTGAATGCAATGGAAAACATGAAAGAAAGACCATACAGTCGACTCCTTGCGGTGAACGCTACTTTCCACTTCTGCTGAATACGCATCCAGCACGGATCGCTTTTCACTTTCTTCAATTTCCATCGCAAATTCTCTTACCGTTCGTATCTTTGTCACCAATTCTCTCGTTTTTTCAATTGACATTCTTCTTAAATTTTCCCTTCGTCTCCAAGAATTGCCCATGCCTACACAAATGAAATAATGCAAGCATGCTAACCCGATCGATGGTCCTACCGTAACCAAAAACAGGTCTGGGGCAGCTTCGTAAATCAACAAAGCTGCCTTAATTATTGTGACGACGACAGCAGTTAAATGAATGGGTAGCCAGGTGGTGGCGTATGAAAACCGACCTGCGTCTGCCGTCGCCGAGGTGATCAACGTCTCGACTTTCATCCTGTCAAAATATTCAACGTCTTGGCGCAATACCCCTTGCGTAAGAGCAGTACGTAACGGCAACTCAAGCATCTGTCCACCACGAGATCGAAGGGCATCCTGTAAAATGTTTCCTAATTCCGTCACAAGTGTCCATCCCAGCAACGAAATCGTTGTTTCTTGAATAGTGCTTAAACCATCAGCTGAATTAATTGCGTCCAACGATTGTGACCTTTTGAAATTTGCAATCGTCCTTGCCCAAGTTATTGCTGCATATATGGCAGCGGCTGACAATAAGAACGGCCAAGAAGGCGCTGAGAGGGAGAGTAACAATTTACGACCATGACGTCGTTCAATACCAATGTTCCTCAGCGTTTCATTTGCTTTTTCCAGCGCGTCCTTTGGTACGACGTGTTTGCCGTAATTTTTCCTTATTTCTTTCTCTGTGTGTTGCACTAACCTTTTCAATCTTTGCCCGTCGCGAAATGGAAGGACTTCTGAATGCGTCTGCCACGACAGTAATGGGTACTGTTTTGGCTTACGGGCTTGTAAAGTTTTTTTCACGTAAGAAGTTAGTGTTTTAGAAAGACTGTCCAAAAGCAGCCCTTCCACATTTTTCATTTTCTCATCGGGTATTCCAAAACGTTTGGAAGAATAACGTTCATTCTCGCAGAACAGTAACTCGTATATTTTTTCGGGTGCAGGTATTTGCTCCTGCAGCTCATACTCAATCTGCTCTCGGGACTTTTTCAATTCGTTATCGGGGTCGACATTTTCCATTTTGTCGGTCTTCACCACCTTGCAGTTCTTCGCGATATCGTTTCGTTCAATTTTTTCTTCGATTTCCTTCACTTTCGTATTTCGTAATTGTACTGCGCTTTGTTTCCAATTTAGTGCAGTGTTCATCGCGCTGATAATAATTTTTCTTTTCTCAGCGTACACTTTTTTCGCATTGCTCGATACCTTCGTTTGGAAGATAAACTTGTACATTATCGTTGCTGTCGCAACAAAGATGAAAAAGAAAACTGGGTAATCTTTTCCATAGACAATTGTTTGCATGAAAGGTGTCGATAAACCTTCTTCGTTCCCCCATTTTCCTGGCTGAAGGAGGACACTTGGTTCAGGAGTGTCGTGCGCATTGGGCGGACTCGAGAATAGTTTCCCAATCTCAAGATGTCGTGGGGAGTTTTGACACGTTCCATAGTGTTTCTCGTTGCCACTTATGGCAGCGACGGAGAATGTTTTCATTGCTTTCGTTTGTTTTTTTGTGCGTAGGTTTGAATAGTTTTTGTTATTTGATAAGATAGATTGTTTCTTAATTTTCTGTGAGAATATAATATTTGTTTACTAATCAATTATGCTGGTCATCCTACCGGTACAAAGGTATGGGGTACCAGCAAATACCACAAAAAGAAACTAAACTATATATGATTGCCACGTGATCGCCGATGAGAGTATCGTACATTTAAAATACAGTATCACAGCATTGATTATAAATTCAGCAAACACAGAGGCATAATAAGTAAAAATTGAAAATTGATTCCAGTCCTGTGTAATGTATTATTGACAATTTTGACAAAAACAAGATCTTCATTCTTTTTTCCTTGATGATTTCTTTTGCTGTGTATATGTTACCGTATTTACTGAAGCAATTCCTCTTTTTTTTCTTTCTTTCAGCAGTGGTTTCTTATGCTCTGTATATGTTATTTTATTATCTCACGTAAAAAAAAATAAAAGCTTTTTCCTTTTTTTTTCTTCTTTTTTTTTTACAGGTACGGTTCTTCTTCTTCGATAAATCCTAAAATAGATAGACGACTATAATATTAATGGTAATTTTTATTATTTCTCTATATATCTACACCACCACCTTTTCCACAGAAATTTTTTTCCTTCTATTATTAATAGACTAATAATAAAAGCTGTAAAAAAAAAGCTAAAGAAGAAAGAGAGAGAACCTGTTGTCTCTTCTTTATTACAGTATTATTAGTACCGTAGTGTACAAAATACCAGGTAGTAGAAGTAAAGAGAAAAATCATAACACCAACACAAGATACAAGCACTACAAAAATGACACGTACGAAAACGACGCGACGAGAAGAAGAAGAAGATAGAAGACGAATCACGCACACACAAAAATACGAACACGGAGTGCATGTACCACTTACTATGCGACGCTTATTTCTTTTCTATCATCCTTCAAAGTTTCAGCAATTCTGAATATAAACCTAGCGAAGCTAAACAGACACTGATGGAAGAAAAGGTTTACAGTAAAAAACCCATCTTGGCTCCTATAGAAAGCGACGGATTTGTACGCGACTTTGATGTGGTAACGGACAGTGCCCAAGACATTCAGGCTTTCTTTGATAAATACGGTTTTGTTGTTATAAGAAACGTCTTGACAGCGGAAGAGGCTGATGTTACTGTAGACGAGTTTTGGGAGAATAAACACAAGCTAGGCTTGCGGCGCGATGATCCAAGGACATGGGCAGAGTTTTGGGATAGCCAGCGATTTGGTCACTTGGGAATTATGGGCCTTGGGCCTGATCTACAGTCGTTGCGACAACTCGAAAATCGACAAAATCCTCGAGTTCATCAAGCCTTCGCAAAAGTTCTTAAAACAGAAGATTTATGGATGGATCATGATCGCCTAGGGATTATGCGACCAACAAAAAACGTGGATTTCGGACAAGGGACTGTCAAAGATGTTGAGGCGTGGAGGACAGTCAGCAACTGGTTGCACTTGGACTGCAACCCTCTCCTTGGTAAGGCTAGTATCGGTTCTTTCGCAAACACTGGTCTGCCGATTGATTTTTCAAAAACTATAATAATCCAAGGCCTTCTAACACTGACGGATGCGCGGGTAGAAGATGGTGGATTCCATTGCGTTCCAGGGTCTCACCAATTCGCACTTGAGTGGTCCGCTCTTTCAGTCAATCAGACACACGCCAGTCCATCGAATATGCAAGTCCCGCCAAGCGATAAGCTACGCCAGAGAATACAGCAAATCCCAATACGCAAAGGCTGTTTGTTATGCTGGACGAGCCTTTTGATGCACGGAAATCATCCAAACAAATCAGAAGCATGGCGTGCGGTTCAATACATTCGGGCCATGCCTACTTCGGGGACACCATATCGCCCGCTTGCAACGCATCTGAATTTATACAATTCTTCTTTTCGTCCAAGTACACTAGGGCGTAAAGTGTTTGGCTTGGACTTGGATATTGCCGAGGGGATTGCGCTTACTCTTCCAAAGCGCTCCAAACGCAATAACGCAAAAACCGCATGTAATTCCATGTAGTGATTCAGAATCAAAGAGTGCTATAATAGTTTCTACAATTTTTATTTATTAATTGTTCGTATTATATTTTCGTACCAGGTTCCCGTACCGGTACGGAAGAAATGAGAGACGGTGCTGGCCTCTCTGCCCTTCTTCTTCTAATAATTGGTACCTTTGGTATGTATGTAAACGCTTAATAAAGAGAAGAGCTTTTAAAGTTATATTATGGAGAGAGAATAAAATCAAAAGAGGAAGACTTTTTTCATTTACGAGAGCTGGCTAATAAAATGAGACTAACATACTACTGGTAGGAATGAGTCTAATATAATCTTCACGCCCCCAATATTTTAGAGATCGTCTAAATTGACTTCTGCTCGTTTTCTAATGTCTTCCCAAGATTGATCCAAGATAAGTTTCCCATTCTCAAAAACAGTTTGCAAAACATCCGTTTCAAAATCATGGTTCCCATCGCACCGTGTTTCCCACTTCCCTTCTACGTTGTGGACGGTCAGGTACCCCTTCTTTGACTTTTTCCCCGGGTCTGTGATCGGGTCTTTAAAGACAGGGACTTCTTTATCATCGATTACTGCCATGCTGCATTTAAAAGCGCACTTTTGAGTGTCTCGGTTGTGTTTCTGCAGCAAACCGCCGCCCGAGCCGAATGCAATGTTGTCTGCGCTCCAACCATTTTCTTTCAAATGCGAAAGAATCTTTACGATCATCTCGTAGTCAATCCCGTCACCCTGTATGATGCGAACGTGGTCGTCCAGGACTTTGTACCCTTTCTCGTTGACTTTAAACCCAAATGCTTCCCCTAGCAATTCCAACAGTTTCAGATCGACGGTCGGGGGGTCTCCACTGTCGGGACGGATCACCAACGTGCCCTTCCGGCCCATGACTTGAGCCTTCAACTGCTCGCCCCAGAGCTTCGATGCTGCGTTGTACAAGTCGTAGCTGTCGCTGACGCACGCCACGAGGCCCTCGGGGTACTGTTCTAGCATGTTCTTGTACGCGTCAATTTCGTTCTCCTTTGCCCACGATGTCATTGTGCTATGCTCGGAAGCAGGGATAGAAAAACCTGCACAGCCGGCACCATAATAGTCTCTGGCCACCACGAGGCTGGCAACGGTGTCGGTCCCTAAGAATTGCGTCAAGTGCGCCGCCCCCCCGATACCGGCCGTCTCCACCGACGAAACCCCACGGAAACCGAAGTCGTGCAGTTTGAAGTCGACGAGAGACGGATCCCCTGTTTCCTTCAAGTACTGCAAGATGACTTTCTTTTGCTCCCTGCTGTTGGTCGCGACGGTCATCGGGTACCATACTTGCACTAGAAGCGTTTCCAAGAAGTTCGTCAACCAAAAACATTTTGGGTCCGTGTTTTCCATGGTAAACATTGCGTTCTTGTACGGCAAGCACGTCCCCTCTGGGAGTGCTTTTATCCTCACTGGAAGGATACCTTTGTGTTTCTCGAGGATGTACTGCCACCCCGCTTTGTTGAAAACGTTGGTTCCTTGGCCAAAATGCATCCTGTACACTTCCTCGGCCTCGTTGATTTTCTCCTGGGTCACGACCGCGCCGACAAGGTACCGCTTGATAAAGTATTGCAACCCAAAAAAGCAACACTCCCTGTGTTTCCCGCCCCGACTTTCAAAGTACGAGTAAATTTTTGTCGTATTTGGGGGGTACTGCACGTGATGGGACACTTTGTAACTGTCCGTCAACAGTATAATATTGTTGTTTCCTAACGCCCGACTCCGCCTCTCCTCTTGCAGCTGGTCCTCCAGCTGCTTGATTTTATTTTGCAACAGCTCCATGGTGCGTCCGTGGGTACAGGTATTATTTTGTACAGTTCTCTGTAGTTCGTTTGTTTTTTTACGAGCAAGAACAGGTGAGTCTGCTGTTATCAATGCGTTGATTGATTGTGTGATTGAATTTACTTACTAATCATTCATCACTTCTTTCTTAGGGTGGTGATTTGTCTTGTGAGTGGGGCGGCGTTTGCTGCTCCACCCACCACCAAAAAATAATCTTAATTAATAATAAAAAAAAATAATAAAAAAAAAAAAACATAATAATAGTCTACTATGTTGTTACTTAATTTTAATAATAATAATACATAGAAATACCATTGAAAAATAGGACCAGCACATGTAGTTATTTGTAAGATAGAAGAAAGAAGAAGAAAGAAGAAATAACAAAATATAATATCGAAATAGTAGGAAAGTCGTAAAAAAAGAAGAAGTTGCCTGGATGGAGGAGGACGACGATTTTTGACTTCTTTCTCCTGCCTCTGTCGTCCTGTGTGTAATATTATGTATGTGGCTGATGTCACGATGGTGGAGGACATCAATCACAGAAGAAGAAAAATTTAAAAATTTAAAAATAATACC
>LT642485.1:0-16497 GCA_900128585.1 Stramenopiles sp. TOSAG23-3 | reverse complement strand
GAAAGAAAGAAAGACAGAAAGAAAGAAAGAAAGAAAGAAAGAAAGAAAGAAAGAAAGAAAGAAAGAAAGAAAGAAAGAAGAAAATAATAAAGATGATGGTATTCCACCGTCGTAGTACGACGTTGTCTTTTTATTATATAAAATAATAAAGAATTGGGGAAAGTCATGGTTGGTCATGAACGATGAACGGTAAGAAAATAATAATGGTAATATATGTTAATTGAATGAAAGAAGAAAACAAACAGTAAAAGAAATTTATATATAGTTTCAAACGTTTCGGTTGTTGTTGTCATTAGGGTGCTTGTATATCTCTCTTGGTGCAGGAAAGGATGTCGGAACTACAGTCGAACTTGATCCACCGAAAGTCAAAGTCTGGCCCGAAAGCAGCGAGAAAGAAGGAGCGCGACCAGAAGAAGCGTGGCGTGAAGGAGAAAGGCCAGAATGCAAAAGCTTTCACGGTAAAGTCGAGGGTAAAAGCTGCGCGGCAGGTTCAGAGAAATTTGGACAGGGAGCACAAGAAAGAATATGTCAAGCAAGTGTCAAAGACCCCACTGTTTGATCCGCCGCCAATCATTGTCGCCGTTGTTGGGCCAACCGGGTGCGGAAAGTCCACCCTTCTCAAATCGTTCGTGAAGAAGTTCACAAAGCACAATATAGGCGAGATACAGGGACCCATAACCGTCGTGACGGGAAAGGCCCGGCGGGTCACATTTTTCGAGTGCAGCAACGACCTGAACTCCATGCTTGATATCGGAAAAATTGCTGACCTTGTTCTGTTGATGGTGAACGGGAGCGTAGGTTTTCAGATGGAAACGTTCGAGTTTTTGAACATCCTTCAGGTGCACGGTTTCCCAAAGGTGCTCGGTCTTGTGACGCATTTGGACGGCTTTAAGGACGGAAAGAAGCTGGCGAAGACGAAGAAGCGGCTAAAGAAGCGCTTCTGGACAGATATTTACGACGGCGCAAAGCTGTTCCACATGTCTGGCGTCATAAATGGAAAGTACCCCAAAGCGGAAGTTCACAACCTGTCCCTGTACATCTCTCGCATGAAGTTCCGGCCACTGATATGGCGCAATTCCCACCCGTACGTGCTGGCGGATAGGTACGAGGACATCACGCCGCCGCAACAAGTTCACCTGGACGAGCGATGCGACCGGAACGTGTTGCTGTATGGTTACGCGCGGGGGACCAACCTGAAAGAAGGCTCGAAAGTCCACATTGCAGGTGCCGGAGACTTTTACATCAAAGGGATCACTGCCCTGGAAGACCCGTGTCCTTCCCCGCAGTACCAGGCGATGGAGGAGGCGAGGAAAGCTGCGGAGGAGGCGGCCGCCAACGACTCGACCGGGGCAACTGGGATTGGGGACACGAACGTTAAGGTGATGCGCCGGAAACTTAATGCGAAAGAGACTCTCCTGTACGCCCCGATGTCCGACGTGGGGAACGTGATGTTCGACAAGGACGCCATGTACATTCGAGTAGACCCGAAGAAGACGGACGAGCAGGCCGAGGGGGTCGTCATGATGCGGAAACTACAGGACGTGGACAAGGATGAAAGCATTGGGATGCAGAGGCTGGAAGATGCGACGATGTCCCTGTTTGCAGGGAGCAAACCCCTCACTGCTGACGACGTGGACAACTTTGACCAAGGCACGGGGCAGCAGGAGGGAGAAGGCGATCGGTTTGACGTTCCCTCCGCTTCGGCGGCGCAGGCGCGCCAGAACGATGGGGGCAGCAGCAGTGGGAGCGACAGTAGCAGCAACGGGAGTGGAAGCAGCAGCGATGAAAGCGATGGAAGCAGCGACTCGAGCAACAGTGGAGAGGATGGTCCTGCAGTCGTCGAATCCGATGCAAGGTGGAAAGTGGGGCTCGCCGAGCGTGCCGCAAAGAACTACGAGGAACGAAAGAATGTCTCGGCGGACTTGATGGAGCTAGTGTACGGCAGTGGCAACGACGACGAATCGGACAGTAGCGATGGTGGTGATAGTAGCGACGGCGACGACTTCTTTACCATTAGAAAGAGTGACTCAGCCGGCGACACCCCCCAGGCCGAGGAAAACGACTCCGACAAGGACGACGAGGAGAAGAGCGAAGCGGCGCAGTATGCGAGGGACTCTTCCAAGTTTATGGTTGCCAAGCAACGAATAAAAGATTGGGATTCCGTCGATATCAAAGAGGCCATACGCGACCGGTTCGTCACTGGAAACTGGAACGAGGCGAAGGGCGCCGAGGGGGAAGGGGAGGAAGGCGGGGGTGACGACGGTTTTGAGGACTTGGAAACCGGGGAAGTGTTCTCCCGGGATGGCGCAGTCGTAGGGGTCAAAGGTTCGAAGGCCGACGGAGATTCCCCGCCGGGCGGCGACCTGACAGACGCAGACATCGAAGTAACAGACCCCACTGACCAGGGACGAAAGGTAAAGCCCCATATGAGAAAGAACAACGAGGAATTCGACTCGGACGACGACGACCCCCAGAGGGCGGAAGAGCGTGCACTGAAGAACGCACAGGACAAGCTGAACCTGACGGAGTTTAAAAAGGAGTCGGACGTTCGCCACACAGGGATACCTGCCGGGAGGTACGTGCGCCTGGAGCTCGAAGGGATCCCGGCGGAGTTTATTCTCCACTTCACGCCCAAGGCGCCCGTCCTGATTGGTGGGCTGCTGCCGCAAGAAATATCGATGGGCTTCATGAGGGTACGAGTAAAGAAGCACCGCTGGTACAAGCGCTTGCTTAAGTCGCATGATCCACTTATTTACTCGGTGGGGTGGCGCCGGTTTCAGTCCATTCCCGTGTACGCAACGGAGGACATCAACGGTCGGCACCGAATGCTCAAGTACACCCCCGAGCACATGCACTGCTTGTCCAATTTCTACGCCCCAAACATGCCGCCAAACACTGGCTTTCTTGCATTTCAGAGCTTGGGAACGGAGGAAAAAGGGTTTCGGGTCGCTGCGACGGGGACGGTATTGGAGCTCGACCACTCATTCAAAATCGTCAAGAAGTTGAAGCTGACGGGCACTCCCCACAAGATCCACAAGAACACCGCCTTCATTCGGGGGATGTTCAGCAGTGAGCTGGAAGTTGCGAAATTTGTCGGAGCAAACATTAAGACTGTCAGCGGAATTCGCGGGATGGTGAAGAAAGCAACGAGGGGGGGCACGGGGACCTTTCGCGCCACCTTTGAGGACAAGATTCTCATGAGCGATATAATATTCTTGCGAACATGGACCCAAGTGGACTTGAAGGAGTTCTACTACCCCGTGTTCTCGAGACTGATGCCGGAGGGTCAGCAGTGGCAAGGCCTGCGCACCATCGGGAAATTGAGGCATGACCTGAAGCAGACAGCCCCATTGAACAGGGATTCTCTGTACAAGCCCATCGAACGCGAGGCTCGCAAGTTCAACCCTCTTCGTATCCCCGCCAAGCTGCAGAAGGCGCTGCCGTTCAAATCGAAACCGAAATTGAACAAGAAGCGTAGCAATAGAAATAAAGAGACGTACGAAAACGCCAGGGCCGTCGTCATGAACCCGAAAGAGCGGAAACTGTACACCATGATGCAACAGGTTCGTACCGTACGAAACGAGAAAACCAAGAAGCGAAAGCTGACGGAGGAAGCGAGAAATGCAAGGAAACGGAAGGAGGCAGAAATCACCGCCAGAATCTTCGAAGGCACCGAAAAGGAGAAGCGGAAGAAAAGGTTTGCCTTGGCCGGAGCCGAAAAAAAGAAGAAATCACAGTTTTCATGAGAGTGGTTATTTATTTTATTTACTTATTTATTATAATTTGTACAAGTAAAATATGTATTATATATTGTACATCCACACAGCACCAAGCCACGGCAAGTGTAGATTTCGAGATGTCAAGTATCTTTGGCGCGGAATTGAAAAATGGCAAACGACTGTGTGCTAACTATATCAAACGAAGGGATCTTTATAAAAAAAGGATATTTTTAAAAAATTTAGAACGTCAAAAGTGGTTTGAGATATATTAAATTATGCCGGTATGGTTTGTTTTTGAAAAACAAGCAAACGAATAATAGTCTGATGGGGCGGCGTTTGGTCTAAATCGTCCATTTCACAAAAAATTGTCCCTGGGAACCGTAATTCCAAGTCATTAGAGGGCAAACAATTTATAAATGTTCGTTGAAGACCGAGCACCGCGTGCGGAGCAATCGCGTGATCTAAACTTATGCATATATGTGTCCCCCTTCCTTTCATTTGTCATTTTCTGGCCGAACGCTTCCATACTTTGAAATTCGAGTTGGATTTTTTTTCGCGCCAAGGACACTGAACACTTTATTGAACAGCTGTCTATCAAAGCCTTTTACTTTAAAAAAACAACGACAGTCGTGTTTTTATTTTTTTGTTGTAGTAAGTGTTTTTTTAGAAATATATTTTCTTTCGAGGAGAAATATTACTTTATTTTATTATATGCTGTGTCTATATAACATAATAATTGTAAAAACAAAACAAAATGCAAACGAAGAATTATTATTGTTGTTGTTGGTGTGACTTTGCCTCCGGCCGTTTTTCGTAAAAACGTAAAAAGCCGCCCGATGACAAGAGTACTTTAAAAACTAAAATTTAGTCGACCAAATAAGGGCTGTCGATCACGGCGTACCCAGATGCCACACCCCCTTCGTCCATCCCCTCCGCCTTTGTTCGCAACAAATGCCCGCCGGTCTTGTTCAAATACTCGTTCGTGCTGTCGCCGAGGAACGCGCTGTAAATACCAAGCTCACTCAGGGACTGCACGGTCTTCACCTCCCCGCTCTTCAGAAGAAACAGGGACTTCTGGGCCACGGGGAATATTCTCTGCATCAGTATGTATGCGTCCCGCTCCGTCTGCGACAGCTTGGGCAAAACCTTTGGTATGTCCTCTCCGTACACATTATTCCCCCCTCCTTCCCGTTGGGGCTTCAGGACAAAATGTTCCGGGCTCTCGATGGCCGCAGCGATGGCCGGGTCCGTCAGCCCGTACAAACCCGCAAAGCACTGCCGGATACGCTTCGATTCTTCGGGGTTTAGAAACTTTTCTAGGACTCCGTCTACTGCAAGTGCTTGCTGTACTTTCTTTGCCCCAACAAGGTGGTAAGGGATGCTTGGGCATTTAATCGCATAAGACCGCTCGATCAGCAAACGCGCGTCCCACTCTTTCTGCGTTGGGTACGCGTCGGGGGAGTACCCGTCGCGGTAGTACACGACCGCTACCTCCTTCTGCCCCTGGTCCGCGTACAGCACAGGCTCTTGGTTGCTACTAGTGTCGATACGAGCAGAGGCGGAGATGTTCGTTAGCGAACGGCGCAGCACGGGAATTCCGTACGTTTCCCAGAGCTCGTATTCAAGCATTCGCTGGTCTACCGAGTTGCGCTCCCCGTCAGACACTACAAAAACTATGTACGCGCTGCAGCTGGACCTGTCCAGCCCTCGCTGCCCAACGTAATGGTCGAAGGCCCGGGCCATACCTTCGCAGAGGACTTGTATGTTTGCCGTGTTCGGCATGCTGCTCGATTCCGGCAAACCTATGTTCTTTCCAATACTCTTGTAATACCTTTGCACAAGATCGCCGTGCCTGGTGCACAGGTATCTGTGCAGCAAACTAGTTTTGTTCGACAAGGACCCGAAGGAAGACGCGATGGTGTTGAATTCGACCTGAAGGAAACGTCCCTGAGGCTCCCCCCTTGCGGACGGGAAAATTGGGACCTTCTTTTCACCCTCTGGCGCGTGGTGGACCATGTAGTCCGACCGATGGCATCCAAGGTACGCACTCTGCACCTTTTCCCCGCCGTTGACACCCGAGTTCAGATAGACCTCCTTCATTATGTCCATCTGTTTCTTTATAAAGTCGTCCCCGGCTCCTGTAGCCGAAAGTGTTTCAAGTAACCACGACAAGTCGCGGCTGACCCGGTCTACCAACCGGTTGAAGATAGGCGCGATCTCCCTGGCTTCAAGGTAAACATCACGAGGAAATGCAGAAGGAACCAGCGTTACGGGACAGGTTCCAAATCCTTCACCATTCCGAACGAGAAGACCATTCGCCGATGCCCAGTCTTCCGCAGCCACCTTCAACTCCTCGCATACGCCTGCAACACCCTCGGAAGCCAGTTTACTCATTGGGCAGTCGTCGTCGTTGTACAAACACAGTTCAAGAACTCCTATACGACGAAGCCACCGTGCAAAAATGTTCTGATTATTATTCTCAATTTGAACAGAAATTGTTGTGTATCAAATAAAGAAATAAACATACAAACGTGAAGATTATATAGACATATATATGGAAGATGATACCTCTAAACATTTCTTACAAGTATGTAACAATAACACAAAGAAGAAAGGGTTAGGTATTTCGTGCGAGAGTGTGCCGGACGTACTACTACGCGAACTACTGGTAATAACGACGACAAATAATATTAATAATAATATAAAATATAAAATACCACCAGTAGTATGATGTGGATACTTGTATAATGGTATGATGTAAAAAAAAAAAAAGATTAAATAATAAAATAATAATAATAAAAAAATAATTCCTACAAAAGTATACGGTATTGAATACCTGGTACAGGTACCGGTACCTGGTACCTGGTATTATACTCTCTCCTCGTCGTACCAAATAAATAATTAAAAATAAAAATAAGTTAGACGAATATAATATTATTATTTATAATATTATTTTGGGACAGGTACCTGGTATAATATTTAATTGCTGGTACGTACCTGTACCGTACCAGGTACCCGTACCTGGTACCCACCTATTTCCCCACCCTTCAGCTTCTTGAACTCCTCCCGCAGTGCCCTGATCTCGTTTTCCAGCTTCTTAACCTCCCCCTTCAGCATTGCATTTACCTCTTCCGGGACCCTATAATCTCTTTCAGCTCCAATTCTTTATCCAACGGGTTGGTTGCCCACTCGGCTTGAAACGCTCTCAGCCAGGTACCCAGCCCTTTGCGGCAGCAGGGACGACAAATGCGCCATCGCGATATGTTGGGGAGAAAGTTAAAAAAAGACGAGTTGAAACGGTTCAAGGAGTACAAAAGTATGCGCTCCAAAGAAGGAGTAACCCTGTTTACCAGCTGTGTGTCTGAACAAATATAAACATTCCAATTAAAATTTTAATTAACACTTTAGGGTTGGATTTGAATTAGTAATTGATTTAAAATGAGAGTCTTAAAACCTATATATTTTGTTTTTTAATTACACTCTTAAATAACAGCCAATTTTCTTGTTTTAAACATTCCTGTATAATTCTTTCTTTTACATTTGAAACACTTTCTTCTTTTGTATCTTTTTTTTGTTTCCAGTTTCCAACTAAAAAACTAAATAAAGCAGAATAGCACACACGCATTTTTTTATTTGTGTAGTTTTTAATTTGTCTTTTTTACGTTTCTCACTCCTTTGCCACTTCCGCCATTTCCACGTCCTTCGGCCGTGGTGAAACCTTCTTTTGTTTTGCAAAGAGTGCCTTTGCCCAAGGGAGCAAGCCCTCGCCATCGTTTGGCCCGTACTCGGCCAACAGAGCTGTCAGCACCGTTACACTGTACACGAACGCGCACACGATCAGCCAGATCAAATAAATTCCCAGGCGAGAGTAAATGTAAAAGACACAAAAGCAGAGGGAAATCGCGGCGCTGAGAGTCGTCACAGCACCGCTGAAAACGCTAATCCCCATCTCCCGAAGGGCTTTCCTCACACGCTCCTGTTTGTTCCCATGCTGATGGTTGAAGCTGTGTGACATGTGGAGAAGATAATCCACTGACATTCCCGCCGCCACCAAAATGACACAGCACTCATTCAAACTCATGGAAAAACCACAGATTACCAAGCCCATGAGGGAAAACGAGATAATAGAGAGCAAGACAAATGAAGAAATCAGAGTCACCCGCCAGTTCCCTGTCACTGCCAAGATAACCAGGCACGCGATGCAGTACGAGATAACCAACGACGTAACTGCAAATTCAAAAGTATTGGCTATCATTCGATTGAATATCCACTTCGTGGTGGTGTGAAATATATTTTTCAGGCCCGACTTTTCTTCCGCAACGACCAACGCCTTGTCCATCCGCTTTTGGGCGGCATCGACCACTCCGTACGGATCACCCCATCCAGAATCGACCGATGTCAAATTAAAACCACACCAAATGACTTTCACCTTTGTTTTGTCGTCCTCGTCCATCATGAATCCAGTGAGCTGACGGTAGGTTCCCGGGCTCTCGCCGGTGGCTTTGTAACGCATCATGCTGGCGTTTAAGAACCCATCCGGGGCAGTCTTGAATATGCTAATCAAGTTTCCAAAATTGCTGGCAGGGACAGGGAACCCGTGGCCTTTCCATTTTGCCCACTCCGCGAAATCCTCCATCACATTGTAGAAAGTGTCGTACGATTTAGCATCGTCCGTCTCCTTCATCGCTTTGTGGAATGCAGAACAAGCGTCGTTGAACTGCTGCTGGCTGCTTCCAATGTCAAAGTCGGTGTCAAAGTTTAACTTTCCATTGCCCCATGGGCCAGAATTTTCCACCCCTTCAAGCCCTACGGGGTAAGCATCTGCAAGGCTCCACGCGTTCTTGCGCTGCAGCCCTGCGACCAGGGTGAGCTTGCTCGGGGTAAAACTGTTGACTTGCCGGAATTTTTTGGCGTACAGACCTGACCTGGAGAGCAAATGATCGGGGGGGGCGAAAGTGTACTCTTCGTTGCTCATGCGAAGGAATGCGACGGGGAGGGCGATTGAAACTATTGACAACACGGCGTATACGGCAATGATCTTTTTGCGTTCCTTGATCACAAAATCGGCAAACGGCCCCCCAAAAAAGAGTTCCAATTTTCTAGGGCCCGCTGGCTGTTTCATGGCATCGCCTTCGGCCGACTTCCCCATCTTTCCTTTTATGGATTTGCAGCACTTTTCCCAGCACGGGTTGATCTTCGTTTCAGAAATAAGGACCGCGGCAGGCAACAAGGTCATTACCAGTGCAAAGTCGGCCAAAATCATAAACCCGCACGTAATCCCGAAGCAGCGAAAATCCCACACAGGCGAGACGATGCAAATGCAAAAGCAAAAGAATGTCGTCACGCTGGTGGACGTCATCGCAACGACAGCCCTGCGATACGCCCAAGCAAAGCGAGTTTCGAGACTTCCCGATATCGATTTGTCCTCAAAGGCGCTTTGCTTCCATGCATCAACGTACACAAAGATATCATCGGCGCCTATGCCCAAGATGACAAACACCCCGATAAACATCAGGTTGGTTATTCCCTTCTGCTGAAACACTACGAACCAGACAAATGCAGCGATTGGAAAGGAGACCAAAATCTCAAAAATACCAATCAGCATGACAAAGAAACTGCCCGTTTGCACAGTAAGGACAACGGCGACAAGAACGACGGAGATCCCGACAAAGGCCACGTCGTTCAACAGTACAGTCCATACGTATCGAAAATTCGACGGGGCTTCAAAGGCCATGGTCAGGTCCGGGTAATCGGTCTCCACGTGTTTTATGATCGCCAGCATGTGCGCCAGGGCTTTGCTGCTGTAGGACTCCGTAAAGGCCCCCATCATTTTGTCCGGAAAGGTTTCGTTGCTCTCGGATGAGAGCTTGCAGAGGTCGGGGTTGTCCTTTTTAGAGTCTGCGAACGGCCACCCCGTGCGAAACACGACCTGGGCGTACTCCGCTTTGAGCGAGTCGCAGTCCCACCCAATGTCTACTAAAGTGGACCGGATTTGCCGCATCCCGTTCTCGCAGGCAGAGTTCTCCTTGGACTTGCTCACCTTGCACATGCTTTTCATGTACGGCTCCATGTCCTTTCGTGTCGGGAGGGACTTTTCCACGCTCGCCGGGGCCTTCATGTCCTTCGCAAGGGCAAGGCTGGGGCATTTGAACGAGTCATTGTAGGACGCGTGGCATTTGTTGCAAACCGCTTGCACGACGGGCAGGTTCGTGCCACCGCCCATGGTCCCAATGTTGTCGATTTCAACGGCCCGAAAGAACGACAAGGGGTCCTCGCAGGCCGTGTCGCTCTCGGTTAAGTTTCTAAGCCGGCAAAACGAACTCCACACTTTTAACTTGTTCCACTCCGAAACGATATACTCCTGCGCCTTCATGTTCTCTTCGGACAGGACGTCTTTCGACTTGGAACGGAGGTAGAATCTTATTTCCTGACGCATAGAAATCGACTGTTGGTCCGCCATGCACAGCCGTGTCCCATACGTAATTGTTTCTTCCGACTTGCCGACTGAAGCTGCCGCTAGATTGAAACCTAGCACTTGCTTCGTCACCTCATCGTTGAAATCCATCCAGCTTGCTCCGAGCGCCAGGGCCGCCGACGTGGCTGCCAGCGCCACCAGCAGCAACGCAGCAGCCATGCTCACGGCAAGAACCAAACATGGGCGGTGGACCATCGTTTTGGTGAACCAACCAATGACAGGTTTCTCCGACGTGTTTGTTATGCCTGGCACAACACCCATCACCGGCGGATCAACTGCGGCCACCTCCGGCGACCCCGCGATCCCCCCTGTTCCGTTTTCCTCGCCCTTGGTCATATTACTAGTAATTTATTCAACTTTGTGATAATTCGTTAGCCTTCTCTCCTTTTTTTATATATTGAGGAGAGTAGTAGTTGGAAAGACGGACTTTATGGCCAATACTATATTGTATGTTTAACAAATCTTTCAATTATTTTTTAAAACTGTTCGTTGTTCGTTCTATTCATTCCAGATACTTCGGTACCGGTACGGTACCTGGGGTGCCGGTACCGTACATCGACACATTTTTTTGTGATGATGAGGAGGAGAGAAGAGTAGTACGTTGAAGGACGGACTTTCCGGCCAATGCTATTATACGGTACAGGAAGGTACCCGTACGGTATTGTATCTCTTATTTAAAACAATAATAATATTTTTATTAAAATATTTTACAATTTTATGCTCACATGTTCGCTGGGTATGTTGATTATGCAGAAGTTTGCACTGAGCGCAGGTATTCAACAACGAGTGTTTTTGGTTTGGTCAAGCGTTGGGTGAGAGAAGTGATATTGGTCTTATTAGACGTGGAGGTGGCGTGCCGTGGGAATGAGTGGTATCTCAGGGTCGGAGTACTTTCTTCGCACGGAGGAACCAAATGAAAATACAAGGGCACCTTTTCTGATTCATTTCGGTGGACCTCGATTGCACTGTTCAGTTGCCCCTAAAAACGGTGCTATTCTGACCTCTTACGCTATCAATACGAGCAGGCCGACGCCGCCACGGGACAGTGAGGGTGCGACCGAAGGGTTGAACGATCGCGAGGAGTTCGTGGAGTTATTGTTCCGTGGGAACGACTTTTCCACCACCCAGGGCTGGGATGGAAAATCCCCCGTTTTATGGCCTGCAGTAGGTAGGAATTTTACCAGCGAACAGATCGATCTGGCAAGGAAGGCAAACCCATCGAAGCCTTCCAAACCGGGGACATGCAGGTTCACGCTTGGGTTAGTAGACGGGGCAGCAAACGAAATCCCGCTGCACGGTTTCGCGCAGCATCTTCCGTGGAAGCTGGTGGAGGAAAAGGTCGAAGCCGACCGCGTCTTCGTAGTACTGTCGTTGGACTCGAGCAAGGTGACGGGAGACTCAAAATTATGCTACCCTTTCGAGTACTCGACAACTCTAAAATACACGGTATCGGAGGGCACGCTAACCCTGGACCTGGAGGTGAACAACCTCAGCGATGCGGAAAGCGACATGCCCATGCTCCCGTTCTCGTTTGGGACCCACCCAACCTTCAAGCTGCCGTTTGTTAAGAAAAACTTCGACTGGAGCGAGGCGTACTTTTGCGGCACGAGCACAGTAGACTTGAAGCTTAACGAATTCTCGTGCCTTTCGGGTGACGGCGTCGATCACGCCAAACGTTCTGCTGAGGAAGTGGTCACGGCGGACAAAGTAAAAAGCGTGCGCCTTCCGGTGCGTGAGTTCTCGGACAACGTTTTGGGCAAAGCCTCGGTGTTTTCAAAAAGGCCTTTTGCCAGCATGACTCTCGTGTCCCCGTCCGAAATGATGTTTGTGACCGTGACCCAGAGTCTGCTGGGAGAAAAGCACGCTGAGTTGCACTCGGAAGACTTGTACATGGTCATGTGGGGCGACGAGGAGGCTGGGTTTATGTGCGTCGAGCCGTGGATGGGAGGGCCCAACTCCCTGAACACGGGGCAAGGGGCAATTTTGTTGCAGCCAGGGGAGTCTTTCCGAATGAGGCACACGTACTCGAGCGGCTTCCAGCATGACCGTGACTGACCAGACATGACAGTAGGGAAATGGGAGAAAGGCCCTGGCGCATGGCAGAGTAGTGTAAAGCACGACAGTGCAATACTCGTCGGAATGTATCCTTACACGCTTGTGACTTATTAAGAGTATCATACATTTTACAAAAAAACAAATTATATCATATATTTTACATACTATATAATTTGTTTTTTTCATACTTTGTACGAATTAGTCAACTTTATTATTTTTGTCTTCTCAAGTGTTTTTAATTTACCTAAATTATACAAATACAAATTTAAAAACATTGATTTGGCAATCCTTGGTCTCCTTCTAGCATTTACCCGCATGCTGGCCGTTGGCAGCTGTCAGGCCATTCACGCAACGACACTATCAACCAAGCGGCGAAAACGAAGGCCCAGCGGCAGGTTTTGGAGCCCCCCCGGGCGCAGCAGCACTCTGCGCGGCTGCCTGCTGCTGCCTCATTTGTTCCATTTGTTCCTGAAACATGTGCTCCCGTTCAACGCCAAAGACGATTGGAAAAACAACAACAAGAGCAGTGGTCAGGGTTATCCACAGACCCTTTGAGCCATAATCGGCCACGGGACCCATAGCAACGGCGTACATTTTATCGCAAGTTTCTTTGAGCCTTTCTACTATGGAAACCCCCTCCTCCTCCTCCTCCTCTTCGTCCGAGTCGGTCTCGTACTCCTCCTCGTCAAACTCTAACTCCTTGACAGTTGGCATCCTCTTGTTTTATATGCAAATATATAAATATATTCTGTCAATGAATCAATTCGATACATATGCAAGATAAGAGAAAAAGAAAAGAGAAAAAGAAAGAATTCAAAGTTTGTCTTTTATTTCTTATAAAATACGTGTATACTTATTGTATTAATTTCATTTCGTTTCTTTCCTTTTTTCTTTTCTTCGTTCCTTCTTGGTTCTTGTGGGCCGCCCATTTTATAATAGTATAAACAATACTATAATCTATATATAGGTAAAAAATAATGTTTTTAGTTTTATTTATAAATTGTATATTTATATTGTTTTTTCTTTTTTCTTCCATATATAGGTATATATTATAATTTAATACAATAATATAAGTATAATTATACTATTTCTTTTTCCATTACCACAATTTATTTTAAACGAATATTATAGTCTCTATTATACGTATAGTCTCTAATATAATTTAATAAATACAATAAAAAAATAGAAAGAAAAGGAAGAAAGAAGAAAGAAGAAAGAGCTGATGATGGATGATTTGATTGATTTGATTTATTGATTCGATGGAGAAAAGAAGAATGAATAAATGAATGAAGAAAAGAAGAAAAGAAGAAAGAGGAATGAATGCTCTCTTTTCTTTTTCTTAGTTTATATTAGAAGAGGAGGGGGTGCTGTAGGCTGTAGGCTGTAGGCTATTATTATATAATTTAAATATTCATAGGTACAGCATTGTGGCAGCAGTGTCATTCTTCTTCTTCTTCTATTTTTTCCTCCTTTCTTTAGTTTAGCCTTTATAAATCTATTATATTTATGTATAAACTATTAATTGTTATGAAGAAAGAATGAAACAAAGAGATTGTATTAGCAAAGAGGTATTTGGGTAGACAGGAACGTGTACACATTTATTGTTTTCTTTGCACCTTTTTACTCGTGCTTCTTTACCACCAACCAGTCGGAGAGAGAGAGAGAGAGAAGAACCATCACAAGAAGCATGGTCACCAGGGTAGTGTTCGTCCCGTTCCTGTTCTGCACGGCGGTGTTCGTTGACGCTACGTCTGCGACAGGCCTTAGGTATCGGCCCGGGCTGAAAGTAGTTAATCATGTGGAAACGTTGGGGATGGCTGGCACGTCATACAGTCCCTACTCCAAAGTACGCGATAGCAACCCAATGAAAAATATAGACGTCCCTATGGTCCCATTCCAGCCGCTTCAACCTGGCCAGAGCGTCCGTGGAGACGATAGTTTCCCCCTCGCGTCGCCGATGCAGACGGCGCCGTACCCCTTCACTGCCAAAGCACCAGAGGTCGAAGGGATCGGGGGAATCACAGACAAGGAAGGGATGAGAATGTTCGATGTATCATCACCCGACTGGCTGACGCGTGCCAGAGAACACCTAGGTTTGAGCAAAGGGGATGGCAGTGCAGCGGGAGAGGAACATTAGGGGCTAGAGTTGCGAGCTCCGAGCTCAGCAAGGGTAGGGCACGTGGTGCGTCGTTGGAATATCCTCTGAACAAACTTGTGTGTGTACATATAATTAAATACTAATATCAGTTGGGAATGAAGTAACTTGGGCGTGGGCGTTTTGTAAATTATGAAAATGAAACACGCTGTGCGTAAATTTTAAGAAAATTAATACTAATGTATCTTTAAGACTCTCACAAATCATTTTTAGAAACCTTACATATGGTGTTTACTTCATGGGTGTACCATGTTTTTACTGCTACGAGTACAGTACAAAGTATGATAAGAATAAGTCCTAATATATGTGATACAAGATCGAAAGGTAAAATATTATCGTAGGAACGACAAAGGAGGTTTTGACCGACTTTGAATTTTGTGATTTTTATTAGTTGCAGAAATAAATCAGTTCTACAATTGGGATAATCTTGAGAGTCTTAAAACATACGATATAATTAGTTTCTATTTCTTTTTTTATACTATTTTTGAGTCTTCAAACATACTAGATATAATTAGTTTTTTTATATATACTATTTTTGAGTTCGGGTCACTTGGAAGTGGAGTATTTCCCTTTCGCTTTACAGGCGTCGGAAGATTTGTTCACGCGGGTGTGAGATTGGGATGCCGAGGCATCGCTGTAAACAGAAAGGCTTATAGACCCCACCTGTGCAACGCTTTTCGCACCTCATCCTCTCCGATCTGGAGGGTTGACGAAGGCGGCGAAAGCCACACGCTTTTCGGAGTTCGCTTGCATGACGTTGGTTGCATTCCATACGGCAATCACTATCACGACCACATTTACCACAAAGTCTTTGCTGTGCAAAATAGCACTTGCCGCTGACTTGTCTAAGTGCCCGCCCTTCGTCATCGTCGTCGTTCAAATTGTCACAATTCGGACAGTACTTCGGTATATCGGAAGACATGTACCCGTTGCCATTGAGTACATCGGTATATCGGTAATGTAACGTCCACCGACACCTTCGTCGTCATTGTCGTCGTCCCATTCGTCTAGGTCAACGTCCACTTCCTCCAGTCTTCGTCGAAACCATTGATTACACGGCGTTGTTCCATCAACTCCGCACTTGACACATCCATTCCACTTTGGTGAATTCTTTATGTATCGGGCGGCGCAAAATTTGGAAAAAAAATTCCGGCACCGGTGGCTTCGGCCACTCACAGTGCAAACAACGATTTTGTCCAAGCCCCAGACTCGTACATTGAAAAGTTTGATAACATCAGCCCCAAGAACGAAACCTGCGGACAGTATGACAGCCCCGGATCAAAGACGTGCACCCGGCGGGCGATGAGAAAGACCATCGCTGCCACAGTCAGCAATTTGGACGATGGGATAAAGACCGTTGTAGATGCCCTGAAACGCGCCGGGATGTACGAGGATACGTTGATTATATACAGCTCCGACAATGGCGGTCCCCCGAATGGGACAAACAACAATATGATGAACAATTTCCCGCTCCGTTCGGGGAAGGGATCCTCCTTTGAGGGGGGGATTAGAGCCGCCGGCTTTATACATGGAAAAGGGTTGCAGAGGACGGGCATTAACAATGGCCTTTTTCACGTCACAGACTGGTACAAGACGTTGCTCCAAGCTGCTGCGGGCGCCACAGATAAGAAGGTTCGGGTGTTGATGAAGGAGAACGAAATGCCCTGGAAAGACGGGGATGGGCTTGCAAACTGGAACGTGCTGAGCAGCGCCGACCCGCACGCACCTTCTGTCAGAACGGAGCTGGTCATTGCTGCCCAAGCAGAAGGTTCAGACTTGAAAACGCACGCTCTTCGCCAAGGCGACTTTAAGATAATATGGAACGCCAATCTTATGTACGGAAACAACTGGTGGTATTTGCCCCCTGGAAAGGCGTGGAATTATTCGGATTCACTAACCATTAAGTGCAGTGAGCCACCCAAAGACATTTCTGACAACATTTGCGACCAGGACTTTCCACGGTCCCCTTGTCTTTACAACATCAGCGCTGACCCTTGCGAACACCATAATTTGGCCAGGCACTGCTTGACTACGCGATGGACATGGTCGAAAACGAAAAATCTCCCGAAACGATGAAGGCATGGCTGGGCGGC
>LT642484.1:0-14310 GCA_900128585.1 Stramenopiles sp. TOSAG23-3 | reverse complement strand
AGTGTTAATACTAGGTTAATTAAAAGTATTTATCATTCCCTTAAAACACTTAGATCAAGGGTTGTCGCCTGAATAATAATAAAATAATAAGGCTCATCATCAAATCATCCTCCATTTTTTTTTGTAATTATTATTTTTTTGTAATTTATTAAATATGACAACAGCATAATAAGAAGGGGAAAGAAGATTTTTAATTACCGAAGCAGTGTTCGCCGTAAGTAGAAATTAATAAAAATCAATCTGTGGTGATGATGCATTTTGTTCATCTCCTCGCTATCGTCTGTATACCAAAAAATATAATAATAGACCTTATAGAAAGATTCAAGAAGAAGAAGAAGAAGGATATAATAGTAAGATATAATAATAGCATTATATATATTTTATTAATTATAAAATAGTCGTCTAACAATTGCTACTACGTCATCATCACATATATATATTTAATGACGCACTAATACAAAATTAGAAGTAAGGAATATAATTAGAGTTAGAGTCTGGATAAGGGTTAATTCTAATCCATCTCATCAAATCGTCTGTACAAAAAGTATGTATATTTATTATCTTACACACCACGAGAGGAGAGACATTCCCTCCCTTCCCTTACAAGCGGGAGCCTGGAGGTTTGAACAGTTTCCCGTTCTTACCAATTTCATCTTTTGAGTTACGTAGGCTAGTCTGGATGGACCCGTGGAGGGGACCCGGCCCAGGGTGCTTTGCCCGGGGGTTGTTCCGAATGAACCCGACCCGGTCAGTATCACGGTCAAACACGGTGTAGAACGAACGGAGAAAAACTTGGCCAAGGGTCCAGCCGGAGTCGTTGTCTGGGCCAATGCCGATGACGCAATCTTTTGTACACTTTGAACTATCCTTCGCCGTCTCCGGATCGGCGCAATTTACATTCGCGGCCTCCATGTGCTTGCTCCCGGCCGCGAGCCCCTCCTCCAAAAACACGCTCTGGGAGTCTGACGGGACGTTGAACTCCAGGACGTAGTCCCGGGGCTCCAAGGTCAAGCGGGCCGGGGTCTGGCCCTCCCCGGCGTACATGATGAAGGTCACCTTGGGCAGCTTTTCAATGTCGCTGCAGGCCCCCACCGACAAATCCTTCAACGGCCCGGTGACGTGGTCCCGGGGCCCGTAAATCAAGTACGTCCCCGTGTCGACGATCGCCTTGCACCTCCCGTTCGGGTTGCTCGCGCACAGGTTCGTCTTCGTCGCCGGCTTGCTACCATACTGGAGCTCGACGTCGATGAGCTCGATCGTCCAGTACGTCTTCTCCGTCACCGCGGCGTACCGGAACTTGTTGTCCGTCCCGGAGAAGTACTTCTGGTCGACACCCCCAAAGGTCACCGCGCCGCTGTTGTGCCCAATGTAGTAGGCGAAGACGTTGTTCTGCAGGGTTTTCTTTCCCATCATGTTGTCAACCAAGGGGACGACCCCCTGCTCGTTCAGCTTTTGGTTCGGGTACGCCAGGCCAATGATCCCGTCCCAAACTACTTCGTCCAGCAGCGGGACGTCGATCGTGTCCGCCATCCCAAAAACCTGGGAGGTGACCTTGAGGTCCCCGATCGTGATCGTGTCCTTGGCCATGAACCCTTCGACCTTCCCGCTCAGGTACTGGATGCACATCTTCTGGTCCTCGCTGAATGGGCCAGCCCCATTCAGTTTCTTCTGGTAACTCTCGCTCAGGAGCGGGTCGTAGGTCCGGTGGTTGCTGCACCGGTCTTGGTACTTCTCCGCCTTCGTGCACCCTACGCCCGGAATCCAAAACTCACAACTACCCGTATCAAAGAGCATCTTGAACGTCAACTTCTCCTTTTTCTCCGGGGTGCACTCTGTCGGCGCCCCGTTGCTCCCTACGCACTCCCCTATCTGCACGCTACCAAAGTAGGTCGCGAGCCTTTTCTCGCTCAGCACTTGCTCCTGGAGCGGGACCTCCGACACGTCCAACAGGGACGCCTCGTCCGAGCTAAGGTGCTGGTGCGTCGCTTTCAGCGCCATGAGAAAACGCACCTTCTTCGAGTGCGAGACGGCGCTCCGCTCAAGGTCCACGGTGAACGCCGTCTCTTCTTTGACTTCTATCAAACTATCGGTGCCCAGCACTGTCGCAGCATTGCGGGGTCCCATCCTCAACCGTTGAGAGAACCCTGCGCACGACACGGACAACAGGCCGAGCAAGTAAAACACCAACGCCAAGTATACTGCCATCTTCTTTTCCCGCAGACTAGAAAAAACAACCATCCTATACTATATACCCCTCGACTGTTTTCTGTGTTTTCTTGTCATCACAATAGATTCTCGTTCAATATTTTCTTTCTATCGGATTGTGAATTGGATTGTGAATTGTCCTCCCCCTTTTTATTTAATTTAATACTATACAACTACGCTAATTTTCTCTTATTTCTTCTAATCTGATTTCATTATTGCTACTACTACAGTACTAATAATAGTCTCTATAATTAATTATTATATAGAAGATCCTTATTAATAATTGATGAAGATGATGGATGAGATAAATAATATTTATGATCGTAACGGAAAAAAGAAAAATTAAAAAAAAAAAAACTGAATCAAATAAATATATAAAATATGTATATAACATTATATATATCTATATATAATAAGTAAATATGTTGTTGATTTAAATAGTTCTAAAATACAGTATTTTAAAATTATAGTAAAGTTTATATAGGGATAAAGTATAATAATATATAATATTTAAGTATACTATTGACATTATATAGAAGTTATAGGTAAGATTAATATATATCTATAGTATACAATACCTCCCCCCCTTTTTTTTCATTTCTTTCTTTTTCTTTTAATACTTTTTTTCATTTTCCGCTAAAAAGGTACGATACGGTGGTGGTACTGTGGTTTGCCTATTTAAATTCGTACATGAGATATAATTAACATAGGAATAAAACCAACCCAAGGAAGAAGTTGTTTGTTGCTTTGTAAAGTAAGGGATATATGACAAATGACACTTCGGACATTTAAACTATAAAACCATTTTTTATATAATAATAAATTATATAATAATTGATAGTAGAGTATATAGTAGCGTAATATTTATAAACCTTACCTTAATTATTTCAACTTTCATTTGGTGGTTGTTCGTTGTTTCATTTACTGTGTCGTTTAGTATAATTAACATAGGAATAACATTGCTTTTCTTGACAACCAGTCGTTCCTTACATTTTCTCAACATTTTAATTTTTAATTTTCATCCTTCCTTCAAAAGATTATGAAATTGTAATTAAGATAAAAATAGAATACATATAATGTACCTATTAACTGTATATAACATAACAATAACAGAAAGATAAACACAGCATTCATAATAGATAGTTTAGCGTATAGATAGTATAAGATAGAATGAAATTAGAATTGTATTTAAATAGGGATATATAAGCATGATTATATACTTTAAATGTGTATAGTATACTAAATGGTTTTTGTTGTTTGTTGTTGTAATAGCTTCTTCAGAGGAGGGAGAGAATACTTTTCATCCGAATTACATAACAACATGAACACAAGATAGAAGAAGAAAGAAAAAACGAAAGGAGATAGAAGAAGAAAGAAGAAAAAAAAGAAACAAACAAACAAATTGCATAGTATAGTTAATTATTGAACGATCATTCCACCGAAGACGTCCATGGAGCAATCCAAGACCGATGCACGATTGGACCGTGAAGAAAACCGTGGTAACGAAACTCTTTCTGGACGATTAGCAAATATATTATACAATCAAATACTTGTATTAGTTCAAGACATTTTTCTACCCAATACTATATAAAATATGCCACCTAAAACGCAACAAAAATCCAAGGCCCAAAAAATGGCCGCTGCCCAAGCGTCCAAGGGTAAAAAGAAGAAGTGGTCCAAAGGAAAGTCGCGTGAAAAGTCTAACGCCATGGTATTGTTCGACAAAGATACATATGAACGCCTTTACAAAGAAGTTCCTAAAATGAAAGTTGTTACTATCTCCAACCTTTCGGAACGCCTAAAGCTTAACGGATCCCTTGCCCGAGCCGCCATTAAGGAACTTACAGGGAAAGGTCTCCTCAAAGTTACTTATTCACACCGTGGTATGATTGTTGCTACTTCCGCAGCACAAGAATAAATGGCGTCGCAGATTTTTCACCGGGTGACCACGTGCAGCGTGTGTGTACATGAGAATATGGCGGCCGAACACCATGTTTTTGCTCTCCGGACACGGGCGGTTCTTTCCATCACGTAGCGGTTTTCTGAAGTGGGGCAAACAAACCAACAGATTGTAATGATTAGGACATTACTCTGTTGTGCCCGAAGCGAGCGATGTTCTCTTCATGTTGCAGTGAACGGTGCGTCTTCGATTGGAACGCCGAGTGTGGATAACTAGTGAAAAGAGTGAATGACACCATTAACATACAGACTAATAGTAATTTTGCAAAATACACACCCCTCTAATGGTCTTCATCATGCTGTTAAGAACCAAAAAATAATTTACTACTACTGTATACCCGAGTCTACTTCCGCCTCCTCTTCTGCCTGATGGTCCAACTCCTCGTCCGAAGATAATTAAAAACGAAATATATTAAAATGCTGTACTCGCCTTTTCAAAATACTTTTTGGGGCAGATCCAGGCATCTACAACTCAATAATAGCCGTTGTCTCAAAACAATCTTAACTTATAATAGTTTGACATACATTATCAGAATATTTTTTCGTATTCTGGAACAAGGAGGAGTTTGGGTTCTTGAACGGTTTTACCTTCTTTTTTTTTTGAGCGTCTTAAAACATACTGTATAATTTGTTTTTTATTAAAAATAGTAAAATTATCACAACTGTGATACGTTGTGGTTGTAGATGAGCAACATTTTGGACATCTTACTGAAAAGATAAAACAAACTTTCTTTCATGACCGGAATCCTTGATATAACTTTCGATTTGCTTTCACCCCTTGACAAACTCTCCGATTCTCCCGCCCTGTGTGATCTCGTGCAACACATGCAGCACGACACGCCACCTTGTGCCCTCGTCAGACTGCGTTTAGTCCTCCATTTCTCTCAAAATACTGGACAAACGTTCGCTAACGGTGAACTCCCCTTCTGCATATTTTGACTGGTGGTACACATCTTCGATCATGGAGACGCACAATCGTGCCGCAAGAAACGAAAATATAATGATGAAGCTGTAGAGGTACACGTACTCGATGAACCCCATGGTCAGGTGGTCGGCCGCTTCCAAGTCCACGTACGTAGGGTGAATTTCGTCGCCGTTTAGGACAGCAAAGAGTTCCATAAACGTGTGGGAGAGGTCCGAAAAACGAGCAGCCCTCAAGCCGTAATACGCATAACCAAACAGGCCGTACGCGACGAAGACGGGGGTTACGCCAACCAACAACTTCCAGACCTGCATGGACGCGTGCTTCAAAGTGACAAAAATCGTGTTGTAACGGGACTCACCGCGGATGTATTGAGTTACGTTCATCCACAGGGCGGCCACCCCTATGCCCAGGAACATCTGCTTTACGAAATCGTCAGGGCAGTACACGCCACCACTGTAGGCACCCCTGACAACCAGCAAACAAAAAAATAACACTGATACGTTTGCAGCAGTGTAAAGCACGTAGGACGATTTCAAAAATTCCAGGCGATCTTTCCACGTCAATTTCCGAAACCCGACAGGGTCGACAAAGCGGATTTTCCGGTAAATGTTAACCGACCGGCAAACCTCCGAAAGGACGAAGGCTTGGCCAAAGCAAGCCGACACCGCGCACGCAAACAACAAAATGGCAGCAGGCGTTAAAAAGCTACAGTCGTTTGTATTGCAGTAATACATATTGCTCGAGTCGATGGAAGCAGTAATAGAACCTTCGAACATACATTCGTAACGGACCAAGACGTCCCAAACTCGAGACGGGTTTGACATGATGTACGCCCCGCGGGGAACCACGGTACCAATCTGAAAGTGAAACTCAACATACACCACATTATCTAGCCATTCTTGAAACCCTTTCGGTTCCACAATAGTTTTGTTCGCTGTCTTGTACTCGCCCAAGATCCCCGGGATTCGTCGCGTAAGCATCTTCTCCACTTTGCTCGACAAATGAGACCGGCCGGGGTCGTAAAAAGGAAGCTCGGCGTCACGGGAGGGCGGGGTGTCCGGCGTGCGGCTTACCACGGTATACACGGGCGGTTTGATAATATTTTTGTCGTCGGACGGATCGTACACAAACCAATCGTCAACCGTTGCGCGCTCGAGGCTATAATATGAATTCAGCATGTTATGGGCGTCTTTCAACAAGTTCTTCCGCTCGACCAAAAAGTATGTATTCGATTTCCACCTCTCTAACGGCTCGCTGTGCCGCCCAGTCCGGTTCACTACATCTTTCCACAACAGAGTAGACCACATCTCGTCCCCGGCCAGCCTGCGCACCCGTATACGATTAGACTGTAAAACCACAAAGGCAGTTACCAGCACAACCGACATGATGTGAAAAACAACAGAGTAAGGGACACGGCCATATTTCTGGTAGACTTCACTCGGGGTCAACCTAACGAAGTCGTAGGAGGACATTTGACGATGCCCGGCCATGGCGTTTTACTTCAGAAATTGCAACCCCCTACCTCGCACAGTACTTTATCTGGAACACTTTCCTACAATAAATAATTCTTGGGATACGGGAACGGTTCAATTCTCCATTGGTTTCTTAATTCTTTGTATAGACGTTGTCGTCGCAAATTCAATTAAGTTCGAAAGTGTCAATTATTGTCAAATACATTATAATTATCCAGGAGGTATTGCTAGCTGCATTGTTACTTACTTAAATATACCGCCGGTGACGATGATGATGGTATTTATTTATTTATTCCTCTTCTTCTCTGCTGCTGTACCTGGTATTAATATAATACCGGTACCTGGTACCAGGTACCAGGTACCTGGTATTATACCTGGTACCGTAGTGGTGAAAGGTCTATTATTATATATTATAAAAAAATCTTCTTCTGAAAAAAAAAAAAAGTAGTATTATTATTTTTTTTTTTTTTTTGTACGAGATAATATGATGTGAACAACGAAGCACATTATGTGATACAGAATAATAATAAAATATAATATTAATAATATCAATTTTTTTATTATTATTTATTATTATTATTATTATAAAAATTAACTACGACGAAAAGTTTTTATTTCAGGCCCCTCGGGACCATTTACTAATTCGAGGGATTTGACGATTGCTTCAC
Source organism: Stramenopiles sp. TOSAG23-3 (assembly GCA_900128585.1). NCBI lineage: Eukaryota > Stramenopiles sp. TOSAG23-3. The sequence goes on along the minus strand of LT642484.1, from coordinate 7,081 downwards.
CAACCGCTTTTCGAGAATTCAATTTGCGGAACCTATCGGGCATTGGTAACCAAATTATATTATCCGATAGCCCGGCGGTCCCAGATTCTATACTCGATAGCACGACTCGAATCATGACCGGAATATCCACGTTGTCGATGTTCCCGTAATAGCCCCGAACATCGCACGTGTAATAGTGGTTGTTCAGTTGGATTCCTGTCATGGCCATAGGTTGGAGCTCCGCGTCATACCTCTGTTTGCTCTGGATGATCTTTCCAACATTTACACACGCCTGCTCCTCAAAATGTATCGTCCCATCACGCAATTTTATCGTCCCTAAAATTGCACCCCCAATCGTTTTGTACGAAGCTCGGCGTAATCTGTCCGGGATCTCAATCCAGGAACATATCAGTACAGGTGATAAATCTTCTATCGGCGTCAGGGTCACTTTTGCCATCGCCTTGCACATCGGATCTGATAAATTACTCTCGTAACCCCCTATATGACACGTGTAGTACACGTTATCAAAACAGCAACCCGAGTTTATCAGCGTGACCATTGCTTCCCCCCCCTTGACGCTTACGCGCGACGCCCGTATGCGGCCTGGCGTGCTAAGTCCTGCAATTGTGCTTAACGGGCGTCGAAGCGTGGACCGTAGTCTCGTTGGCGACATAGGCCTGGAAACAGGCGAACTAATTTTTTCCATTTGAATTAACTGACTGTCCACTTCTTCTCCGTCTTCGTAGTTTATCGGGTCGTCTATCTTCTCCAGCTCAACTAAATCTACAGGCGCTTCAGGAAGGGCCAGCGAGGGTTCAAGCGTCTTCCCTGACGTATTACTTTGATTGTCGTTTTTCTTCTTCTTTAGTTCTTTCTCAAAAGCTACTATATGAGAAAGAATTATCTTATTTCTTCGAGACGGTTTCGCAAATCGACCTCCGAACTTTTTCTGCTTGCCACTAATACAATCAGACGCCAAAGACATCAGGACCTCGCGTCGTTTTCGGGATACTTCCTGCTGCTTAACACGTGCGTCCAACACTGCCTTGTACTTTCTGGCGCTCCCCTCAAGCTTTATTGTACGCGGTATCATGGTGTACTATTGCTATAAGATGTTTCTTTTTTGTTCTTGCCCCACGTCTTCTTACTTGGCTAGCGTGCGATGTTTTTCTTTAAATTCTCTCCGTCCAACAAACGCTTATAAAGAAATACGACAAGCAATTTTCTATTCATGCGGTACATCCTGTAATTGTAGCAACTCTCCTCTTCTTTTACTACCTTCGTTCCATGATGATGATTGATGATGATGATCTATTCCGACCGGGTGTAGTACTACCAAGTAGTATAATAGTTCATCATCACGGGGTTCACGGTGCGGTGCTCTTTTGTATCGGTGGTACCTGTACCTGTACGGGTATTAATATTAATACCCGTACCGCATCACTTTTATTATTGTCCGTTTTTATTGTAATGGATGCTGTGTAATTTAAATTATTATTATTCTATTACTACAGCACTACAGCTCTGGAGTATAGCAAGGAAAACTAAAACGGATCTCAAATATTATCATCTGAAAATAATTATTGCTGCTGTGTTGCTCTTGAATCTTGAAGTGGGTCACAGGTACCAGGTTCCGTACTGGTAACTGTGTACCTGTACCGGTTCGCGAACCGGTATATAATAATAATGCAAAACAACAACAAGAGAAAACCAAGTCGTACGGGTATAGTATTACCAAGTATTATAATATCGACCGCAGTGAACCAAACCAAAGGATTTATTCGAGCTGTTCATTTTATACAAGTTAAGTTTCAAATTTACTGAATTACACGACTTTTTTGTTTAGTTACACCCCAGCCGCGTATACCGGGAAGACTTATATATAATATATGGTCAAAGAATAAATGCTTGAAAGTGACAACGTTGTTGGTGAGGGAGAAGAGACGGTCGGCCAGCCCCCCGTGAAGGAGACGCGTAACGCACTAGTTGAAGGAAAGACCAGCGAAGGGGTGGAGGAAAAGACTGGCCACATTACAATTCAAATGGAGGGCGAGGCAGTAGAAGGAAACGGGGGTGAAATGTTAGAGGAAGGGGAGAATAACGGCGAGGGGCAGACTTACGATGAGGCCGGCGAAGATACTCAGAAAAGTGAAGAGAAGGCCGACGAAGGCGAAGCCAGTAAGCATCGTTACAGAGAAACGAAAACGTCAATTGACGAGGGTACATTTGCAGTTTTCAATCGTCATCGAGACAAAAAAAAGGGTCCTTTGCAGAAGATGGCCGATGCCCCGTACACAGGAATACACGCAGCGGCAAGAGACGGCAATGTTAAACAGGTGAAAAAGATTCTAAATAAAGTAGGCGGCGCGATTACGGCAGACCTAAGAACGCCCGCTCAGTTTTACAGCCGGACGGCGCTCCATGTGTCATGCATTTGTGGCCATCGAAACGTGGCAGAGATTTTGCTTAACTACAAAGCCGACATAAATGCACAAGACAATTGGGGGTGGACTCCAATCATGTACTGTGCGGAGTATGCTCATGTAGACATGCTGAAGTTTTTTGTTGGAAGGGGTGCCAATTTGTCCATAAAGAACGGGGCGGGCCAGTATTTGATAGATGTCATACGCGCGAAGCGCGATGAATTCGAGTGGAGGGACGACCTGGTGGAGTTTATAAAAAAATCAGAAACAAATCTGACCGCACAGATTTTAGCAGATGAAATTGAGGTGTTCTTTGGGAAGACACTTCACTTTACTCGGCCAAAACCTCGGTATCGCAAATCAAGCCTTGAAATCCCTTTGCATCTGTTCGACATCGAGATGAGGCACAGGGTTGGAGATTTTGGATTCCAGTGGTGCCAGCGGAAGTATCCCTTAGAACATTTGTCTGGCATTAAACAGCTTTCGCCCAATGTGGTAGCGTTCAGCGTTGAAAAGGCCATTGGTCACGATGAAGATGGCACCATCGACGATATAACAAAGACGAACAAAACAGAAAAGATTATAGTAGAAATTCAAGTTCCAGAGAAGCTTGATCCATCATGGGTGATACGGTACCTTGAGGACCGACAAAAAGGGGCAGCAGCAGGGAGAGAAATTGCAGTTGACGAGGAAAAGAGGTCTCAATCGAAATGGAGTCGGTTGAAGCAGAAATGGAAAGTGGCGAGGGTGTTGAAAAAAACCCAGAGCGGAGCAAAGGATTTGTCACCAAAAGAGAAGGAGAAGCCCGAGCCGGCCAAACTTGCCGTCGATGCGTTCAAGAGAGGGCTTCTTGGCAACCGAGGGTTTAATATGAAGTAATCTTATGAGAAACACAAAACTATTTTGTTCAAAAAGTAATATTAATGTATACTGTAACGAACGGACATAAAGACTTAATCGACCCGTCTAATCTGACGTCACAGGGTTCAACTCAAAACGACAGCCACATCCTTTCAGGGTGGAGCGGAGGAACGTATAAAAAACTAAAGCACTCTGCCAAAAAAATATTCTTCTATATACAGGATGTTCGAGGTATCCGAGTGCGGCGTTTATGCTTCTGCAGTCAACCCGCGGTCAACTGGAGGACAAGCAACAGTACGCGGCCTGAGAGGCCAAACTATGCTTACTCATTCCCAGAGTCATAGTTTGGGTCATTTCTATCCATGGAGGCCGGCATCCTTTCGTCGCCGGCCATTCCCCAGTTGTTTCTTCCTGCCCCATTCTTCTTTACACCCCGGCGCGCACCATTTTTGCTTTGTCTATCCGTCTTTGGAGCTTGTTTGCGTGGCATTGTGTAGTTGTTGTTGTTTCGTTAGTCGTTCAGTTGATTTTATTTTATTTTGCGTTTTGCTTTTGCTTCTGTTTCTTTTGGGTTGAATTGGTTGATTGAATATTTACCTTTCGACATACTCTTTTAAAATTGTATATGCATGAAGTGCGCGCTACGTGTATAAATACGACGTGCACCACTCTCCTCAGTCATATCGATGATGTTGATGATGATATGATGAAGTTGCCATCTTCCAAATATGCGACGTGGCAATTGGATAACAGGGGTTTAGTATTGGAATAGACGTTCGAGGAATATTCATTTTGGGAGAAAAAAGAAGAAATGTGAAACGTGAACCTTCAATAATTTTACATTATACAGCATAAGATAAATTAAAAAAATGGAAGGAAGGAAGAAACAAATGAATCAATTACGAGGTCATACTTGATACTCTGTACCTGCTGTTAATTATTTTATGAGGACAATTTGCGCCACATATATCAAATTAGTCGAATTGAAGTACGCATCAAATCCATACTATGTTGCTGTTAAAAGATTGCATTGCATTGGGGTAGTTCATCTTTTCACTTCCTACCTGCAACTGAAAAGTGTCCCTACCTGCATTTTTAGCTATTACCTTAAATAGTAAGGAATATTATATATAAATATATAGTTTCAGTATACAAATTATGATAATATTATCTATATAATTTATACTTTTTGTGAGTGCGTGAGTTCTTTAAACTAGAAGAAACTATAAATCCAATAAAAAGAAAGAAGGAAGTCGGTTGTTTAAAAGTTCCTATTCAAAGACGACTGTTATATAATCATTATGGCTTCAAAGTTCACCACCATGAGTCTGTGTTAGAGTCCAAAAATCATCAGCAGCTTTGTACGCCTTTTCCACGGCAAATTCTCTATCGATGCTTCCACTGACAAGTTCAGAATGGTGCACTTTCAATAATCGGTAATAGAGGCGTTTTCGTTGTTTTTCTGTGTGGGGCCAAACGGTTTGGTCCGCCATGGGTCTCAACGCTGACCATTGGTTCTTTACAAAAGTGTCTGGTACAATATTTGCTTTTGCAACATTTCCCACCGATTGCAAAAACTCCACCAGGTGCATTCCGGCGTGCGCAGTAATTTGCAAGATAGGGATGTCTATTTTGCTCGGCATGGACTCCGGAATAATCAATGGCGCAAGAAAGTCAGTAGAAGTGGGGAAAACTATAACATCGGCACCAGCGTTCCCAGCATTTTGCATTTGTTCCACTACTCTAGATGCGCACGCTGGTTCGTTGGGGAGCACAAGGAATTTCAGACCACGAAGGCTCTGAACGGATTCGTAGGGACCACAGGGGGACGTATTTTTTGCAAGAATCAAGGATCCGCTCTGCTCTGCCACCTTTGGCCCTATCTGGGCAGCAACAAATTCCACCCCCCTGCCGTTCCAGAGCTCCATTGGGCCACTGTTGGGCGACTGGAGAAGCACTACCCCACCGTCCATGCCGTGCTCGACTTTGTGCTTGGGGATTATGAACAGCGTAGTGTCGCCCTCCCTTATGAACGCCACGCGCTCGACGTCTTCCGCGTCCTCCTCTCTGGGTTCGAGGTCGACGAAGGATTCCTCTGTACCCTTTCTAAGTCTACCATCCCCGCGTAGGCAGTCCCCTGATACCACTATCTTCCCCAACAAATGGTTTGTATTCGTAGCACTTTTTGCATGAATCATGCTCTCCATCAACGAGTGCTCTGCCATTACCGCCACGACCCGAATGTCACTAACGTCCGTGCCTTCCTCAAAAGGCATCCGTACGAGCGGTTGGGAAGGCCCATTAACTACAACAATGCCCTCCGCCCCCCTATCCTGCGCCAAGCGCGCTTTAGCAGTGAACGAGCAATGCCCACGCGCCACAACAACAAACGAACCTTTCACAGCCTCCGATGCTTCGCCGGAATCTTGGATATCTCCACAGCCGTGAATCGGCTCGGCGAGCACCAGACGGCGTTGACCGCACCCAGGGAGAGGGCCAAACGCCGCCCTTACGATCCGAACATGATGCCCCTCCTCCGGAAAGGTGCTGCTGCTGACATCTATATGCTCAAACGCCAATGGCGAACCGTTTTCATCCGCACCCACCGCATGCCTTCGTTTGTAGACGGACTCGTGGCGAACGAACGTGAGGACCCTTGGCTGCGCCGCCTTTTCTACAGATTGAATCAATTCGTGGAGGTTCAGACGGTCAACTTCCTGGTTATTTACAGCCAACAGCACATCCCCAATACGAATGCCCCCATTTTTCTCTGCCGCCCGCAACGCGTTGCGAGCACTCCGCGAAAAACCAACGACTGTAGAATTCGCGTCCCCAGCAAACTGAATCCCCACCAAATCATTCCCTGGGAACGTTATGCGGAACGACGGGACGACCCGTTCGTACAGATCATCTTTTGGGTCCGCCTCGGCCGTGCCCGCTCCCCCGTGGTGGTGGCCTGCATTTTCAGGCTTGGTCAATTTTAAAAAGCCATGGCTGGCATCAATTTCCTTGTGCAAGCGCTCCCCTTCAAACTCTATGGTGCGAGGCAGCGTTGCTTCTTTCAAAACCTTCAAAAACGCGTTCAAGCGCAAGGTGTGGACGGCCTCCCCGTTGACGCTCACAATTTTGTCCCCCATCCGTATCGTCCCTTTGGCCTCTGCCACTAGAATTTGCCCACGCCGAGGAGTTGCGAAACCAAGCACCACCAAGCTGTTGGACAGCTTCATCCCCATCGGCTCTTTGGAGTCAAAATACTCTTTGTACCGAACAGGCACTGCCCTAACCAGCCCCAGAATGCCCAAAAGCACAACCACTACGCAACCCATTAACCCTGCACTCCCCGCCATGCTGATAAAACGAAGCCAAGAATGAAATGAAAACCCATACACACGCAGACTCCCACCAGGAACAACCAAAAACGGTACACCTAATCTATCTAACCGTTTCGTTTCCAATCGTAAGTAGATTTGTCCTAATATAATAATTAATACCAGAAAGAAACAAAAAAAAGAAGAAGACGATATTGAATTGGTATTTTATATTTATTATTATTATTATTTTATAATAATAATTTTTATTAGCTAATAATACCAAGGTACCGGTACCAAGTAAATAATAAAAAAAAAAAATAATGAGAAGAAGAAGAAAGATGAATGAAAAAAAAATATATATTATTAATAATATTATACTACAGTACTACTGTATAATCTAAAAAAAATTATATTACTGTATAATGTATTATAATTTTTTTTATTTTTTTAAAAAAATTATTATTATATTTTATCCCTGCTGATGATGATGTATCTAAGCCAGCTCTG
>LT642483.1:0-16556 GCA_900128585.1 Stramenopiles sp. TOSAG23-3 | reverse complement strand
GGGGGGGGGGGGGGGGGGGGACAATCAAGAATGGGTGAGAAAGCGAGGGAGGGAAATGATAAAATAGTCCTAATTGCAATCATTTTTATTATATACGTACGTACAGAACTTCTCGATTGCGCAATCAATCGTATCTTCTTTCGTTGACACAAACACAGAAGAAAGAGATTATCAGAATTGGTGGTGAACTATATAATCTCTATTTAAATATAGTATACTTATATTTTATATAAGTATAGAAACAACGATTAAATCCATCAATTGAACCGATTCCTAATTTATGTAAATTACTTGAATTATTATTATAATTTATTCAACATACTATTATGTACAATTCTATTATTACTTTATGCTTCTATTCTATATGTATATTACATTATAAATTAAAAATAAGAGTTAGGATTAGGGTATCACAGTTAGCTAAAATAAAAAATAAAATAAAAAGAATAAAAAAAATCCTCCTCCCCGCCGCCCGCCGCAGCCACCACAGTTAATTAAGTCAACTGTGATCAAATTTTACATATTGATTATTATACTATACTTTTCTTTCATTCTTTCTTTTCTTCTTTAATTTTTTAATTCTATAAAAAAATAAATAAATTAGAATTGCTTTATAGTGAGATTTTTTTAATTTATCATTAGATGTACGTATCCCGTGCTGAGCAAGCGTTGCGCATTTGTGGGTTTTAAAAGTGCACAGTTCATCGTTAGTTAGTTTCTTAGTCTACCTCCGTGCGGGTGCTTGTTGCGTTCGTCCTTTGAAGCCGAGGTTGGTGGTTGTTTGCTCACTCGGGAAGACCGGGCGGTAGTTAGTTAGTATGGCGAGCAAGGCGAATTCTTCCAACGCTTCGAATGCCACGAACGCTTCGAACGCTACGAACGCCTCGGGCGTTTCTGAACCTTCCAACGCTTCTCGCGCTTCTCGCAGTGCGTCCGACGGAGGAGGGAGCAAGAAAGGGGGGCAGAAGCCGTCGGTTGCGACGGGCTTTCCCCGAAAGCCAAGGAACACAAAACACATAGATCAATCTACCGCGAGGAACTCTCGCGGGACTTTAGGAACAAATAGATTTGGGAGCTTGCAAACTTTGACGAACTCGCTTACGAAAAGCGCGCTGTCCAGGAACTCGTCCCTGCCTGGGATCAACGTGAAGGCCGCCGCCGGGACGGAGGACATAAACAACCGGGCCCACGCCGACTCGCTGACGGTCGAAATTGTCGACGACGTGGAGGGAAAGAAAGTTTTTCGCAAGCGGCGGAAAGGCACCCATCACGTTTTTGTGGAAGTGCTCGAGGTATTGTGCGGGAACACCGACGCGGCGGCTGGGAACGACGAGGGCGGGGAAGGGGACGAGGGCGACAAGGAGAAGGCCGCGCAGCAGCAGCCCACGACCCACTCACGGTCGAGCTCGTACCCCATGGGCTCCAGGGGCAGCGTTGTTGACGTAGAGAAGAAGGCCGGGCAGACCAAGTTCGTGTACTCCTGCAAGGTGTACTATGACGGGGTTTTAGCCCCGTGGGCCCTGAGCGAGGAGGAAGAGGACAACGTGCATCGGAGCAGCGTCGTCGAGCGGGCCAAGTCATTCTCGGTGCACGCGAACAACAGCTCCAAGTTCTCGATTAAAGAATCCGCGCCGCGGCCGGGCGGCACAGAGCACCTCATAGAGGTCAGTCAGACGGCCTCCGACATTGGCGTTCGGTATTTGGAGGTGTACGTGAACCGCATACGGAAAAGCGGCACCTCGGGGGAAAAGGTCGGCGGGCTCCGCGTAGAGCTGGGTGGCCTGCGGCAGGACGTCCCGAGGGAGTGTTGGTACGTCCTGACGGAAGGCCCGGAGCAGGGAAAGGTTCGGATACGCCTGACGTACACATCGGACTTGCCCAGCAAGGCCGAGACCGAAACAGGCGAGCGCCTTTTGGTAGACACGCCGCCGCTACTGAACGACACTATCAGCGCTGACGACCGGAACGACTATTTCTGGTGCTGCGAGGCGGGCGCGAACGCTGGGAAGCGGAACGCGCTGCGGGCCCCAAACCCATCGTGCGAGTACGTCGAGGAAATTATAGACGACATCTGCCTGATGGGAACCGACAGTCGGGTGAACGGAAACCCGTACAACGTGCTCGTCCAGGGGGCGCTGATTTTGAGCACCCACCGTTTCCTGTTCGTCCCCCACCGGGCGGCCTACCGAAAGTCCAGCCGGTCGGAGCTGGGCTCGGACATTATTCGCTCCCGGTCGTACTCGGAGCAGCAGGCGGATGGATCGAAGGCAACGATCCACATACCGTTGGGGTGGATAGCGGAAGTGTCCACGTGCGACGCCATCGAGCTGGGGGAGCACATTTGGAAAGGGACGCTGTTGAAAATCAGGTGCAAAATTCCGGGGGTGTACTATTTTCACATGGGGAAAAAGGCCATCGGAAACCGGCTGGTGCACGGGGGAGGCTGCTGCGGGAACCTGTTTCGCCGGAACCGGACACAGGAAGAGGTCTCCCTGGAAGAACTGACGTACAGCCCTGAAGTCATCGTGGACAACTTGCTGAGTACGTTCCAGTGGCTGCTCGTGGAGGAGGACGCACTCCTGAGGGGGGAGCCGCTGGTGGTTGAGGTCGAGAGCGACGATTTGTTGAGGGCGGTGGACGACATCTTGTCACAGGAGACCGTCCCGGGGGGGGACTTTAAGCATTCGTCGCTGTCGTCGGGACGACTGAGCCTGGTCCTGGACATGGAAGAGGAGGAGGAAGAGGAGGAGGAGGAGGAAGGAGACGGTGGCGCGCGCGCAGAGCGGGAGCGGTTGGAGAAGGAGCGGTTGGAGAAGGAGCGGTTGGAGAAGGAGCGGTTGGAGAAGGAGCAATTGGAGAAGGAGGAAGTGGAAGCGGAGACTAGGTTGTTCACGCTTGAAGAGGAGCACAAGCGCCAGGGTTACCTGTCGCATGGCTGGCGGCTGGTGACCCAGAAGGAGTACCACATCTGCTCCACCTACCCGGTCGAGTTTGTGGTCCCAGAGTCCATTTCCGACAGCGAGGTAGAGGCCGTCGCACTGTACCGAAGCAGGGGGCGGATCCCTGCTATGATCTGGCGCCACCCGTTGACCGGGGCCGTGCTCAGCCGCTGCGCGCAGCCAAAATCGGGAATTACGGGGAGCGTGTCCCCTGCCGACCAGAAGATGCTGAACGCGTTCAAAGACTGCAACGCGTCGATGCTTCTCTCCGCGGTCCGGACGAAGTCTAAGTCACGGTCCAACGTTTTCGGAAAGAAGAGTTCCCGGTCTTCCATTGCCAGGATGAAGTCGAAGGAGACGAGCTTTTCCACCACCGAGAACATGTTTGGGTCTCCCGGAACCACCAAGGTAAAGAAGAAAGCGTTGCAGTCGTCCTCCCGCCGGGCGTCCATGCCCACGAACACCGGCCAAGTAGAGCTCAGCACCGAGCTGTCCGACCTGAGCATACAGCGGAAAAAGAAGCCAGGCGTCGCAAAGCTGACCCACCACGGCGTCACTTCCATCTCCTCTCCACGGAGCATGTCGCCCAGCACGAACGACGCCGTGTACAGCGGGTTGGCAGAAGACGAAAAGCTGCACATCATGGATTTGAGGCCGCGCATGAACGCTGTGGCGAACAAGATGATGGGCAAAGGCACAGAAAACCTCGCAAACTACGGCAAAGGGTTTTCATTTTTGTACCACAACATTCCCAACATTCACGTCATGAGAAATTCCCTTCAAAAGCTGGTCTGGTTTGGCTACAACGGGGACTGGCAGAGCGGTATCTATGAGTCCAAGTGGCTGGATTACACGTCCATGATCCTGAACGCGAGCCTGTACGCCGTGAACAAACTCGAAAGCGGAGTGTCGTGCCTAATTCACTGCAGCGACGGGTGGGATAGGACGCCCCAGGTCGGGGCGACAGCGATGATCTTGCTTGACCCATTCTACCGCACGATCAAAGGGTTTGTGTTTTTGGTCCAAAGCCAGTGGTGCGACTTCGGGCACATGTTTGAGAAGAGGGTACGGTTCGTCGGAAGCCGGGACCACAGCCCTGTCTTCCTGCAGTTTTTGGACTGCGTGTACCAGCTCGTACGTCAGTGCCCGAAGGACTTTGAGTTCACAAGCAGCCTGCTGGTGTTCATGATGGAGCACGCGTACTCCAACTGGTTCCGTACCTTTGCGGGAAACTCGAACAAGGTAAGGAACGAGCAGTTCAAGACTGCGATTTGTATGTTTGATTGCATCATGGCCAACAAAACCTTGTTCAAAAACGGGACGTACCACGGGGACGCGACGAAGCGCTTGGACGTTTTGTCCATCAAGACGAGCCCGGAAAGCATCAAACTGTGGGTCTCGTTGTACGGGCGGCCCATTCGATTTGCGCGCAACTTTAGCAGGCGCGCCAAGAGCCCAAGGTTTGTGACGCGCCTGTTGCACCGGAAGACCATGGCTCAAATGCTTCCTTTCGTCATGAAAGGCATACGGCCGCCCAGCCGTATCAAACGCACATCGCTGTTTTTGGGCGGTCACTTGAACATTAAAAAGTTTTCTCACAATTCTCATCATCACACGAGGGGAAGAACCTCCTCCTTGGGCATCCGCATCAGATCCAGGGGGCATTCACGGACCTCCCACACCCCCGAAAACCAGATGGCACTGAACACAAGGGTAGAATCCAACGAAGAAAGCGTTTTTACGAATGAAAGGAACGGCTCGCGCTCCAGGCCTTGCGTCGTGATGTGAACGGATGCACATTTTTCTCAAACAAAAATATTAAGATTCTTATCGTAAGTTTTTGCGCGTGTATGATAGTATTAAAGCATGATATGCGTGTTTTGTAAAGTTCTAAAAGTATTTAAAATCTTGCTACTTCGCATGATATATTTTGACCGGTTAGCTGTTGAGGACGCGTGTGCGGAGGGTGTTCAAAGCCACCTTCTTCGTCGAACAGCGGCCCGCGCAGGCGCCACTTTATACACGGGCCCTATAAAATGCCAGCACTAAAGTGTATGTGCCATCCCCAAAAGGCTGTACCAAAAATTAGTCGTGGAAGTCCCGAGCAGGTTTGCCCCAAAAAGTGAAAACAGCAGGATCCCACAAAAGGTGCTCAGGATTAACACCTCCGAGGATACGGGTTGGACAAACTGCTCTACAAGAAACGTCTTCGCGGCCCTGACGCTGAAAGCGGCAGGTTTTTCTTTCGCACGCAGAAAATGGCTGGTGACGTAGTGCCATAAATTGCCGTGGACCCCGGTGATGGTCAGCATAGCCCCGTCGGGAGACAGCACGATGTGGTCCTCCTCGGAGCCCATAAAACTAACTTGCACGAGCTCTGGCCGGCTTCTTTGGTGCCCGCTTAGGTCTATAAATGTCACCGTTGCTTTGTCCCGAAAGCACGCCACCTTGGACTGCTTCGAGTAATGGAACGCGGCATTGCTATGGCCGGCGGGGTTGTTGTTGCCAGAGCCGTCGTGGCCATGAATACCGGCGCTGGACCCACCAGCGCTGCCGGTCGTTCCGCCAACAAGGCCGCTTCTATTGGTGGGTGCCCCGCCGAACGATTCCCCCGCAAGCCCGGCTCTGGGCACTTCCAGGCAAAACAGCTCGCGATCGTGATGCTGCACGTTGACCATGACGATGTTGCCGCCGGAAAATCCTACCAAAAACACCTTTTCAGACATCCAATGGTGCGCAACGATATCCCCGTACCGTGGCTCAAAACTCAACTCCATTTGATGCCCGTCCGAAATTCGGTAAAACAAAATGTACTTCCCGTTGACGTTCAACGACACCGCCTCGTTTCTGGCGCAGTGCGACAGGCTGACCACTGCAACGTCGCTGGCACCCCCCGGCAACAGTATACCCTCCAAACCGTCCTCTTCGTCCATTTCATCATCGTCGCACACCAAACCGTCCATTTTCTTCTTTGCCCCATTCCCCCCAGCACTGCTCCCCCGGCCTGCGCCCTGCCGTTTGCGACAGCGCGGCATGAACGAATTATACGCCATCGAAAGCACCGCCCCCTTAACGCATATTCGCTGAAGGACCCGGCCTTCGGTGTTCACGATCAAAACATCACCGGCATCTTCACACTGGAACGCGAAACGGTTGGTCGTGCTGCTCCACGCCCCGTCCCGGACCCGCGAGCGCTTTCTTCGTTCCACGGTCACGTGGGACCAAGAAAACGCGTCTACAATGCACACGCTCCCCCTGCTGGTGCCTACCGCCAGGTGCGAGCTTACCCGGCACCACTTGATCATCGTAAGGTCCCGAATGCCAACGTCGTATGTCTTGTACTTCTTCGTCGATGCGAACCAAAGCACCAGCAGCGAGGAGTTTTCCTGCGCGACCGCCAAGATTTCGCCGTCGGCAGTCCACGCAAGTCCGCTGCAGACCTTCGACCCTGGCGGCATGATCTGGTCTACCAGGTTGAAGCCAGCAACATCCCTGCGAAAGACGTGGACGACTTTGGAGGTTCCGGACGACGCAAAATGCTTGTTGTCCGGACCCCCCCATGCAAACAGTACGCCCCCGCGCCCATGGTACCTAGAACGAACGGAGTAGCTTGCCCCGCAGGCAAGGGAGAGGGCCGGCCCGTCGCCACCAACTTTCATCCCGTCCTCCCGTCAAAGGCTAGAAAGTTCTTTGGAACAGAGGACCCTGTCTTTGCTTTGAAATGCTCCGGACCTTTCAATTCCAAGGCAACCGTGACGGTGTCGTTCGGTTTCAAAGGGTTGGGTCGGTTCGAAATGAAGAAGCAGATATAATAATTTTTTTTTTGAGTGGATAGGACAAAGGAAGGGTTGGATTTCTTCTCGACGATGATTCACATTTTTTTTTTTTTACTGGGTACCGTCGTTCCTTTTATTCGTACCCGTAGACTACCACGACGAAGTCGGAGAGAAGAAAGATTATTTTAGTGTGTATTAATTATTTTTATTATACATTAGTAGTAGGTGGAATGGTGGAATATTAATAGTAGTCCTACTACTATCTTGGTGGTATGGCCATGATGATAATGGTATGGAAGATAATAATATTTATTATATATAATTGCAATTTATTATTATTACTAAATCTGCTGATTTTGAGAGATGTTGTTATAATAAATATTTTTCTACACAAAGCTACGAACAGCCACTCCCCACTCCGCTGCAATTTTTAACACAATAAAAATTACAAATCGAAAAACACTGGTACCTAAGATTCTTACCGGTTTACAAACGAAGGTTTGAAATCCGCCGCTTCTCTCTCTCCACCGTGTCAATGAGGTCTCGTAGAAGCGATGGAAGCTGCGGCGAGGCGGGGGAAATGTTTTCTACAACAGGGGCAACCGGCATTAGTCCACCACCGACTCGCACTACGTACCCATCTCCAAGAATTGCTGGCATGTTCACCTTTTTTCTTGCAATGTTTTGTTTCTCTACTTTTACTCTGGAAATCAAGGACTGCAGAGCTTCGAGCGAGTTTACGACCGGGTTGGGACAATCCCTGTGCATCATCGCATGGGGCACTACTGGGACGACGGAAGAGCGTTCGACCTCATCACTCTTGTCTCGGCTATACTGCGACTCATCGGTTGCCGTGTTCGTTTCTACGATCGGGGTTGGAGATGATGGGGCCGCCGCTGACAGCGAACTGGCACGTTTCGGGACGGCTTCAGGCTGGCGCGGGGAAGAAGAGGGGGAATTGGACATTTTGTTCAGCACTCCCTGAACATGGTCTTCATACCAATTATCTTCTGTGTCTGCCGATACCTGGGAAGCGGCGTCAAGGACCTTCGGGGCCGCTTTGGCGTGATTTTCTACTGCAAGGCCTTGTTCTGCAGTGGAGCACGTCACCGACACGGTTTCGACCCACTCCGTTTGTACAATTTCGTCCCGCACAGAGGCAATCGGGCCACAGGCCACGGCTGTGAACTTATTCGGGGATATTTCACGGTTATCATCTTTTACAAAGGCTTCGATGCCACGGACAATGTCCCGTATAGCATCGCTCTCATCGCTCCTCCTCCTCTTGGTAGCCGGTGAAGGAGAAGCAACGGGGCCCGGAGACGCCACCGGCTGTTGGAAAGAGGCAGGAGTCCGCGGCGATGATTCTACCGGGTCTACAGCGTCCACGATACTTGAAGTTTCAACCCAACTACTGCCCTCCTCCACGCACCCCGACAAATCACTTTCAGAATCCAGCACCACTTTATTCGCAGCAAACCTCGATTGAAAGAACGGGACCTCGCACATTTGTATCCAATCGGGAAGGCCGTGGCACCACACGGGAGTTGCTTCCACGCAGTTACAATTTTCGTCTATCAGGTTCAACATTTGCTTCGTACTGTACGCTCCGCATTGGACGTCGCCCTGTACCGTGTCAATGTAGTACCATTTCCGCTCTTGTCGCTGCAATCGCTTCTTTCTAAAGGTTGGAGTCGGGGGGGGACTGGGAAGGGCCGCTGCACTCGGCGCCGGAGGCGGCGGTGAAGCGTCGCCGTCATTCCCAGAAATGCCCCCTCTTTTAACACGGGCAGGGCTGCCAACTTCGGAGTCGCTCGACTGGCCAGCAAGCTTCACCACAGATTCCCCTAAAGATGCAGGTTTTCTATCCTCCCGCTTCCTCGGTGGAGCAGTCCTGAAACGTTCAATTAAACCTGCAATGCGGAGGGCGCCGCTGCTGCTGACCGTTCTTGGCGCTTCCTTGTCAACGCTCCCCTGCGTCGGCTCTTTTAATGTACAACCCCCTTCGTCCGTCGCCAGCTCTTTTGAAAGCGCAGTACAACGGCTTGGGCTAGGCCCGTCTTTTTCAGCAGCGTCCCTGGCAGCGACTGTCCTGTTCAAAAAACTATTACCTACCACCCCTTCTTCTACGTTATGTCTAGTATTTCGAGCCTTTTTCGTCCCCCTCGCCGTGTTTCTATTTGGTTTTACTCCGCGCGGTTCGGTGTGCAACAGCGGAAGATCTGGTTTCGGAATTTCCCTCAAACGATCCCTCTGTACACGGATAATTTTCCTGCTTACATTTTTACGGGGATTGCCACTGGACCCAATGCGTTTCGGTTCCAAATTATCATGCCCATCGCCATGATCTTGTGGAAAAGCCCCAAGAGTAATCTTCTTCGTCACCAAGACTTTTCGAGCTGGGCCCCGTCGCGAGTCCCTGCTCGACATACTTTCAAAAATATGACGAAAATTGTACACTATGGCACCAGTCTTCTTTCCTTTCGTCAATCAGGATATTCCTTTGTTCAATTCAATTTAGATGAAAAAAAAACTTGGCTAATTTCATATCTTTGAAGTGAACATTCATTTAAAAAAAATTTCCAATGTGTTTAAATGCTATCGATCGACATTGGTTGAATTTGAATTCAACTTTAAAGAAGAAGGAGGAGGAGGAGAAACACATAATAAATAATTATTCAAAAAAACATTATTTAAAAAAAATAATATTTTTTTTTATAAGTATAGTGTGTCTATGTACACTACTACTATAGCAACAATAAGAGAAGAAAATTATTAATATTATTAGTCTATATAATTATTATAAAGTTTATATACTGTTGTGTGTATGTTATTGAAATAATAATAATTTAAACTTGGGGGGTTTCAATTCATTTCAATCGATTATTCACTTTGTGCAATTATTCTTCACGTTCTCGCGAATTACTAAGTCTTCTCTCACGACACTTTACTTTTTAATAGATTAATATATTTTAA
The DNA here is from genome assembly GCA_900128585.1 of Stramenopiles sp. TOSAG23-3. Taxonomy (NCBI): domain Eukaryota; species Stramenopiles sp. TOSAG23-3. The sequence goes on along the minus strand of LT642483.1, from coordinate 6,865 downwards.
AACTACATCTATTGGATACATACAGAATAGATTGTTGGCTTGAAGAAGGTCGATTATTTGTTAAGAGACAGAGATTCTTTTGAAGAGTTTGCTGTTCGAAACGAAGGTTGTGCATTCACACTCGGACAGAAACGACAACCCCGCTACGTAGGATATAGTTAGTATTCAAAAGATGTTGAGGCTGAAACCAACTCGTATCGAGCTGAAAGACGTTGACGAAGAGTTTACGAACGTTAACCAGAACAAGGCAGGGGCCCAGAACTCACCGAACAGAAGAAGGGGGCAAGGTACACGTGAAACAAGCCCGCGACAGTATGAGACCCCACCTGCACAGGCGGGCGGCGGGAGTCAGGGGCGGCGGATGTGAGTGGGCAGAGACCCGTTTGTGCTTCTACCCTAACGTAGGTATACGATAGAGTTACGTCTGCTTTAAAAATCAACAGTTAATACCGACGAATTCATACCGATTCATTAAGGCTTAAGTCCATGATGGTACCTTGCTCATCATCTTCGCTACTTGTATCTTCTAACATGGACAAATCATCGTCACTCTCGTCTTCCTGGTCGTGGTCGTCCACCGAGATACCTCCCTCGTCGTCCTCGTCTGATCGCAGGCCTTCTCCCTCATTTTCGTCGTCGACTGAAATGCCACCATCGTCCATATCGTCCTCTCCTTCGACGAACGAAATTCCACCCTCCTCTTCGTCGAGAGAAATTCCGCCCCCTTCCAGCTCTTCTTCCGAATCGACGACAGAGTTCTTGCCACCTTCAACGGCTTCTTCGTCTTCGGCTGCTGAGATCTCTTCCTCTTCTTCTCTTTGGTTGCCCCCGGACATTTCCTCCAGCTCTTCCTCATTCTCAGAGATCTGACTTTGCAAATCCTCTTCAGCTGCGGAATCTTCGCCCACCTCCTCGTCTCGGCCTGCACTGGTCTCGCCAACCTTCGATTCCACGGCGTCTTCTGCCTCTTCATCGGAAACGGCTTCCTCCTCCTCCTCCTCGGCGCGTTCCAGGCTACCCTCAGAGTCCACCACAACACTGCTCTGAGGGGTCAGTCGCTCAAGCTCTCGGCGATTCGACTCGCTCACACGACACAATGCGGCAAGGTGCCGCAAGTCCCTCACCTCACTCTCCAAGGCATGGATCGTTTTGTCGCTTTCAATCTGGTCTACTTCCGCCTTGATACCATCGCGTTTCTCGGTGGCAGCTTTTAGCCGGTCGCTTTCATCGGCGATGCGCATCTTCAGCTCTGCCAATTCGTCCGCGTGCGCCTCCTTTCGCATTTTCTCCGTGTACTCCAACTCTTCTATCTCAGCCTCCAAGCTTCGTATTTCTATCTTCGTTTGCCGCTCTTGCTGGTTGATCTTGTGGACCTGTTCAATTCGGTATTGCTCTTCCGCATCGTTCGAAGGCTTGCCGGGACTGTTGCTGAACTTTGCGATTCGGTGCTGGCGACGCTTTTCGACTTCCTTCAGCTTTATGTCAGCCTCTTCGATGTCCTTCGTCAGTTCCTTGTGCCGCTCGCGGGACGTTTTCGCCTGTTTCACCAGTTCACGCCGCCGCCGCTGTTTCTGCTCGTATGTACTCGAGGCATGGCGCAGCTGTATTTTCAAATCGTCCAGTTCGCCTTCCTTGTCATCCCCCCCGTACAGTTCCTTTACCTGTGGCTTTGAATCTTTACCATTCTGGGCGTCGTACTCGCGCTGCAACTTTGTAAAGTCCGACTCGCGGGCTTCCGCAAACTTTGTCAGGGATGAGCGGGCTCCTTTGGGCAGGGCGCTGGTTCGGACTTTCTTCTCTCGCTGCATATTGATTTCTCGCTCTTCTCTCCGGTCCAAAGCCTTCTGCAGCAGGGCAGCGTTCTTCTTCGTGGATGTCTCGAGCCGCTGACTCTTGCTTTTGAGGAGGCTGGCCTCCTCGCGAACGTTACGGATTTCGGCAGTCAAGTTGTTTATCTGCTCCATCAGTTCGATCTGCTTTTTGTACCTCCTCCCGGCGACTTCAAGGGCTTTCTTTTTGTCCTTTGCCGCTTGCTCTGCGTGGTGCTCCGCGATCAACGTTTCGTCCATGCCTTCGAAGCGGTTTTTCTTCGGCCGCCCACGGACCTTCGCGATTCGCTCTTTCAGAATCTTGTCCTCGTCCGCGATTCGCTTCGCGAGGCGTTCCCTGGCGTTCTTTTTGTCCGCGTTGAACTGTTTCATGGAGGAGGCTTTGTTCACGCCGTACGGGGAGGGCCTCTTCGCCCGGTCCTTCATCGCCTTTTCCATTCGCATCTGGAGAATCAGGTTTTCCTTCGCAATCAGCTTTCGCTCTCGCTCCCTTCTTTCTGCCCCCCGGTCTATCTTTATCTTCGTCTTCTTTTTCACCTTCTTCTTTCTCTTCGCCTGGACGGCTTTCAAGGGTGCGGCCTCCTCTTCTTCCGTGCTGCTCCCCAGCCCGTCGGCCATCTTGTGCTCAAAGTCGTTTTCGTCCTCGTCTTCCAACGCACGCGCGACTCCGCCCGCCACTGTGTCTTTGAATTCGACCTCATCATACTCTCCCACGGAGCGCTTTACCTCGTTGGGCAGGATAAGAGTCATTTGCAGGCGGAGTTTGGGGCTGCTATTCTTCGATTTTCCGCTGGTTTCCATGTCGAACCACCGGTCGTGGATCTTTTGCGGACCCCCTTCCACGGTCGAGGGGGAGGTGCCGTCTACCAACGATCGAAGGGGAAACACGACCTGGCCCATGCGCTCGTTGCGCATGCCATTGTTGCAGTCGTATGCCGTAAAGAGCAAGTCGCCTTGGAGGCGCGACCAGTCACTCTCAATATGAAACGGCACCCCGTCGCCGGCGGCGGGGGGCGCGACTTCGAAAATGAACGCACCGTCGGCAAACGTCGGCTCCGTGGTTTTGGGGACTACCCCAGTGGTGTGGACTGTCTCCTTGCAGCGAAAGATCATGCTTGTTTTCACAGTGCCCTCTACCGGGGGAACGTAGCTGACCTTAACGAAGGGGTCGCACGTGCCGTCTGCGGCGTGCAAGTCTTTCGCGGCGACTACGGTCCCGTGCAGGAAGCCTGGCCCCGGTTGGATGTATGTGGGCTGTTCATTTCCCAACGCTTTCGACCTATGGTGAGCGATCAAGTCTTTTAAGTCAACAGTGCCGTCCGGCTTTGTACTGATTCCAACGTCAGTCTTTGACAGTCTATCGTAATCGTTCAAAATGGTCTCGTGCTCCCTTTGATGCTTTTCCATCTCCTCCAGGTCGCGGTCAACTGCCGCCAGCGTATTCGCCAACTCTCGTGTGGGCGAGTCCATTATTCCTTTAAAATATTACACTTCCTCAACCAACAAACCTTTCTTGGTTTTCCGTATAAATATATATATATATATATATATATGTATGTATGTATATGAAGTGCGTGAAAATGACGGTTATTTGAGCCACTCTCTTTTTCATTCTTACTTTTTTACTTTCATATTTAGAATTATTGAATTCAAAAAATCGTCATAACAACCGACCATTATGATGATGGAACACTTTAACTTTTACAATATTAATTATTTAATAGCTGAATAATAGTCGTTCTTTCTAATAAATATAACAACAAGAAGAACACTTTCCTTTTTTTTAATTTAATAACATAGATACAGTATGTATTAAATATATATTTTTTAATCATCTATTTTCAAAATTGTATTTTTTGAAAAGATAAATGGAAGAAATATAGTATACGGATAGCACGTAAAAAGCAATAACTGCCGAATTGTTACTTATATATTCATTATCATATAGTAATTATTATATTTCCTATCAATTATGATAAATGGTCTGAATGAATGTTTATTTATAATAGAAGAAGACGTATGGTTTAAGAAATAATAATAAAAAAACTCTGTGAAAGCAAAGTATACGGTTGTTAGACATCTCAGTGGTTGGAAAAGAAACATTCAAAACGTTTGCACCAGGGAGAGGGGAGAAATTGCCTCAGAAATTAAAACATAAGACTTGGTTGTTCAGCTGCCACACAAAAAACTCGTGCATTTCGCTATCGCCCGGAATGCAAAATGCACACTGGGCGATATGCAGAAATATCGGCATCAACTCAGAATTCTATCGTCATCGACAAGGGAAGGGTGCGGTGGGCGGGGGGAAGAGAAAATGTCAAGCAGTTATTACTTACACATGCATGGTCCAGTCACAATTCATCTCGGGACGAAAAGTATTTTCTAACTTTTGCGGAAGAGGTGTCAATATCGGTATACTTTTTCAATTCGATATGGTCACACAAAGCGGGGGACGTCATCTTAATCTCGTAGACACAAATATCGGTTTCCGCGACGTCCGAAATTTCTTCACTTACCCCGCAGCCTACTTTTACCAGCACCTTCCTTTCCATGCCTTGGTAGCACCGCTGGCCTTTCGTGAAGTGCCAGTTTCGGTACGATTTTCTCGCCGACGTCTTGTTCGTCACCTGTTGCTTCCTGAAGGGAGCGTACCAACGCTTCGAGCTGCGCCACCCGGGCACCGTCCCATCCGCGGGAACCTTGTCGTTGTCGCTGAAATCACCCCAACCGTGCCATGTTCCAAGGAGCGTAGAATCTTGGGTCACGTTGTGGAATGGGCAGACGGAGTAGGAGTAGCCTGAAAATTGTTTGGAAAAGCAGGACTGCGACAGCCGGTACATGGTGGCATGGGGACCGTAGTCTGCTTCCAGGGCCTCGCTCAGTGTCTTCTGTTCGTCCTCCAGCCGTTTTCGCTCGGCCTCGGCCTCGTCGAGGCATTTCATCACTGCCAGCACCGCCGGGCGCCTGTACTCTTCGTCAAACGGGGGGTACATGTACCGATAAAGCTCAGGGACGGCTTCCCAGATTGCTTCCATAGCAAAGGGACCCCCGCACCGACGGTACAACCCTCGGATTCGCAAGCCCCCGTACCGCCACATCGGCCGTGCGACGTAGTCTCTGTACGCATCGAAAGTCCTGTTCCCCAGCTTCGAGTACCGGATTTCTTTCGTGTTGACGAGCGTGGTCATGCCGTCCGGCAGGAACCCAGCTATTTCCCCAGCGGCGTGCGCAGCCATCGTCCACGCGTAGTCATAGGTTTCGTACGCAAGCCGGACCGGGCTGACAAAAATTCCAATGAACGAGAAAATGTAGCGCAGACCGCGGCGCCACCCGCTCTTACCTCCGTTAAATATTGGCCCTAGAAAGAGGTGCTTGCGTTTGTAATTTACCGTCTGCTTGTGCTTGTCCATTTCGACACGGGGGGGTTCACCCGAAATGAGAACGGCGAGGTCGTAGCCCGTCAGCTTAAACAAGCTCCCCAGGTCTCTCCATTTCGCACGAAGAACACGCCGCATATCCACCTTCACGTAGGGGTCGTCTTCCAAGTACTCGTTCAGCAGCGTTTCGTTGGCCCCAATAACTATGGTGTGCCGGAGCAGCCGTTCGCCTCCCTCGTGCTTCTGTTTGCCCTCTTCCGCCACGGGGCAGGCCACAACGTATTCCTTTTCTGGGGGTGGGTCCGCAACCTCATCTGTTTCCACCGCGGGCGTTGAATCGCCGCCCTCGCTCGCCGCCGCCGTCGTCACGGCTTCGTCCGCGGGCGTCTTTTCTAATTCTCCAAGGTCGATGACCTCGCTCTCCTCCTCGTCCCTTCCACTTTTCTCGGCCGGCTGTTTCTCGATCATCGCAGCCTCCTGCGTCCTTTTCACATCTTCTATACTAGGTACCGTTTTCCCATCGTTAATGTCTTCCCTGACGGCCCGCATTCGCCCAGTCTTTGGGTCCCGTTCGAAAATATACCCGACGTTTGCATCTTGCACACCGTCTGCGTCCGCGTCGTCGGGCATTTCGTCGTCTTTGTTTTCCCATAGGACCTCTGCCTCCAAGCGCTCCAAAGCTAGCTCTTCGTACTTTTTGGACACGATTCGTTCCTTAACTTGCCTCAGGCGTTTTAGGTTGTAGTCTAAATCTTTCAAACGGCTCTTCCAAGAACTAAATTTTCGGTGCGCTTCCTTAATTACAGCCGACCGAATTTCCATCCCGGCCTGCACGGCCCGCTTCTGACTAATCTGCCGTTCGATGATCTCTCTCGCTTTCGCCGCACAGATGTCTGGGCATTTCACGGCGCTCGGAGAGCCGCGCTCATCGCTCCCGTCGCAGCAATCACAAATCCCATCGCCCACCCGAGACGACGGAAGCACAACTTTCTTCCAGTCCTCGTTGCCGCAGGCAAAAACAGAGCCCGGCAGGTGGCTGCAGGCCGACGTCGAGGGTTCGTCCGACCCGTCCGGGCAGTCGCAGTAGTCGTCATCGACGTAGTTTTGGGGAAATTTTTCCCCATTTTCACCGCAAGAGAAGAGAGTCGCCCCGTCCTCTACCCCCTCCCCCGAACGACCGGTCCCCGTCGTCGAAAACCATACGGCCACAAAGAAAAAGAGCCTCACCACGACGCCCCCCCGACCGCGCAACCCGCTCGCTGCCCACAACATTGCCGTCCGTGTGCAAAGGGACCAACAATTGGACCAACCTTACCTTACTACCTAACTATAGTCTTAAAAATAAAAAACCTTTTAATGAAAACTCAACATCACATAAAATACCATATGCTCTATTCAGAACATTCCTTTCCGTTTCTTCAAAAGTTTATTATGTATTATTTTTTTGGTGGTGGTGTTATAAATATAGGAGTAGTGGACACAGGGACGGCCAGGACACAACGGAAGGGAAGGATTTTTATTGGGTGGTGGTAGTGTCTAGCTTGTAATAATGTGATTCAATAATAATTATAGGTCTCTTCTCTTCTTCTTTCTTCTTTCTTCTTTCTTCTTTCTTCTTTCTTCTTTCTTCTTTCTTCTTTCTTCTTTCTTCTTTCTTCT
>LT642482.1:1563-16598 GCA_900128585.1 Stramenopiles sp. TOSAG23-3 | reverse complement strand
GTACAAGTGTATAATAAATTAACATTGAGATAGTATGCAGAAAGAAAGAAAAAGAGAAGTTGCGAAGAAGATGGAAACAAAGGGATTCTCGAAGTAATAAAGAAACAATAAATTAATGTACTTTTATTATTTAAATATAATAGTTCTCCTATTAAATTTATTATATATAAATACCATATAATGTAAAATAACTGAATATTGCATAGAAGAACAGCAAGTTTGTTTTTTGTACCTACCAAGGCCACACCCCATCCTCCACGCTAGACTTATATAAAAAGTATAAATTATTAAAAAACAACGGTCTGGTATGCGAAGATCAATGAATCAACAATGCAATTTCATTCTTCTAACCAGATTCAGGGATAGTACGATAAAGACAGAAAATCATTGAAACAACTGTATCAAAAACCACCGGTATATATTAAAGATTATACCAGATCAAGACGCAAACAGACAATAGGAAACCTTGAAAGGAGCAATGTCACACTTTACGTTTGACGCGAAGATGCCGAAGCGTGCCACTTCGTCGAGCCTGGAGGAACAGCTGAAGCAGATGGAACAGCGAGCACTTGACGCGGAGCACGGCCAGCTCCGCTTGTTAGAAGACATGGAAAAGGGTTTCTTTACTGTGTGTGAATTTATGAAGAAGAATTTCGATCAAAATGTGGAAAATGAAACGACTGCGCGGTGGTTTACACATGTTATGGACGAGTTGAAGGCAGGTTTACCAGCGTCTGTGCTGGCAGAAAGCTCCTTGCAGCCTTCAGGCACTACTTCCAACGTGGACCCTATCCCGTTTGATGCACCAGCAATCGAGAAGAAGTTCTCGGAATCCGATGCAAACTTTTTGGAAAATACAGATTTTGGGATGAGCGGCTTTGCGGCCAGCCCCAGAGGAAACCTTGGAAATAGTTTGGCCTTCGGCAATAGTTTTGCCAACTTAGCACCCTCGGTTAGAAGCGCGCCGAAAGCAAAACCCAAGCGAAAAGTACCAGCAAAGGTCAAATCTAAATCAAAAGCTAAATCAAAGAAGAAGAAATCGAAAGATTACAAAAAATCGTCGAATTTTGTGTGCGTACCATGTAATAAAGGATTTTCAGGAGCAAGTGGTCTGTGGTACCACAACAAGCATGTTCATAATGCAGTGACCCAGCTGCGCCCTAGAAACAAGAACAAGAAACTGACTCCCCAGGGAGCAGTGTGCCCCCCTGCCAAGTAAATTTTCCCGTGAAAGCAAGCGCGAAGTGCGCACGGGAGTGTTTATAATAAATATTTTGTTTCGTAAAAAAAGATGCGAAACAAAGTACGAAGTACAATTTTACCCGATCTTCTTCCCTTTCCCCCATCTGGCCGCGGCCGCCTTTTCCCGATCCTTCAGCTTCTCCTTGGCCAGGTTCTTTTCTCTCAACTCTTTGACCTTTTTCATTTCGTCCTTGTACTCGTTTTCACGACCGTTTTCACGGGCGTCGGCTAAGAACGACATCATCTGGGCCTCATAAGCCCGTACTTCAGCCTCTTTTCTGGCTTCTTCGGTGTCTAGGTTTTCGAATTTTTTCTTTCCAACCATCATCTTTCTCAAATATCGTTCATCGAGGCCGCGGTTGTCACGTTTGTGCTCTTTCAAAAACGATACCGGTGAACCAAGGGCAGCCATAGGGCTGAATATGGCTTTCTTGAGGATGTTGGTCTTTTTGAGCTTTGTTCCCTTCTCCTTCCTTCTCCTCTTTCTTATCTCTCGAGCACGCGCCGCTGCGCCCCTCTCATGGATGGAGGTGTAATCAAAGTTCTCAAGAAAGGCGTCATCTTCCGCCTTCTTTTGTTCCTCGTCGACTGCCAGGCTTGGGGCAATCTTTGAAGCGACGCTGAACAGTGCCTTCCCAAGCATACTGGGCTTCTTTACACTCATGGTTGCCATTTGGTCCTCCATCATTGCCATCTTTTTTCGAAGCTGCGCTAGTTCACTATCTTTCTCTTCCAACAGACCATCTTTGTTATCGTTCTGCTCTTGCCATGCCATTTTTTCAGTTCCCCACAACAAGGCTGCAGGCTTATCGAACCTGCGCTCCTTCGTCTTTGTATTGTAGTAAATGTGGCGCTGCTCGTCCTCGTCCCAAAATTCTTCCCAGGGAGTTTGAAAGTCTTCCCAAGTGGTAAACGTGTGAACAGCCTTGCGACCCTTGGCATGCAAGCGTTTAAAACAGTGCTCGCAGTATGCATCCCCACACTGGTCGCACACCCTGTCCGCCGACCGTTGCTCACACTCGACACAGTATGTTTCTCCTTCTTTCAATTCATCCTTTTCCCACGGGTTAACTATTGCACCACTGTGGCCGGCTTTCTGTCCAGTTTTATGCAAGCGTTGAAAACATTCTTCGCAGTACAGATCATCGCACTGCCGGCATTCTCTGACGGCCAACTTCATCTCGCATTCGGCGCACACTTTAGAATCTGGAATGAAACGGCGGTAGCCAACTCGCTTAAGTTCATCATCGTGATCATAAACGTAATCAAAGCAATTCAAGCACCATGTCCGCTTAAAATCAGGGGTAGCCCTCACGGCAGAGTTGATTCTACATTCAATGCACTTGAACGGCGGCGGGGCAGTCTTCTTGAGCACACGAAACAGGTGCCCACGCTTGGAGGCAGTGGAATGGTCTTCAAGAAAGCATTCCAAGCAGTATGGAAGGTCGCAGGTGCGGCACTGACGCACTGCATCTTCAGAACGACACTTGTTACATTTTCCTTCGGGAATCGGGGGTTCCCATCCTTTTGGTTTATCCCACCTGGATTCCTCTGTCATTTGATTGAAAAAGAAAACGTTTCCCATTTCATCTTCTCTTACACACCACGCCTTCAAAATTTCTTCCGGGCGCGGAGTCGGCGGTTTCGGACCGGTGGGCTTTTCATAGCCACGGGGCGTATTCCACTGACTCTCGCCCGTGACTTCGTTGTAGTAGTAAAACGTTCCTGCTTTCCACGGTTGCGGTATTTCTTCCCCATCTTTCCCATACACCGGCTCTTTGTCATCGGAGCCGTCGTATTCATCCATCCGAACCCTGCTCCACTGCAAAGCAATCTGCCTTTGCTCCGCCTCGTAGGCCAGTCGCTCCCGTTCTCGCTTCTCATCAACCTCCCGCTGAACCTTTTCGCGGTACATCATTTCGTACCGATCGGCCTCCCACCGCTCGCGCGCTGCTTGCGCTTCCCTTTCAAGAATATACTGCTGCCGTATCGCGTCCATTTTTTTCTTTTTCATCATGTCTTTGAAATATAAACGGCCTCTCCTGCCTCTGTAATTCTGCTGGATCTTCCGTACAGCCCATTCCATTTTTTTTAACTCTTCGATTTCCTCCAGTCGCCTCTGCTCCCGGGCCTGGCGCAAAACAAACATGGCGTACCGCCCATTCCTACAGCGGTAGGAGCACTGAACTCGCAACGCCATACGCGTCTCCAACTCAAAAGTTTCCTCAATGGTGTTTTCAATGCTAAGGAGCTGTGTAAACTCACCCCGAGTGATCTCGTGAGGAGGCAATTTGGCCATTTCTCTTACAAAAATGATTTCTTCAGGAGACAGGGCATGGCTGCCTTTCGATTTGTCCTTGAATTTCGTCTGGATTGAAACTTGGCACTTGTACACCTTGCAGCGCAACGTGTAATTCGCCCAGCCTTCGAAAATTCTCAGACGCTTGCCCAAGATAGCTCGGCGAGCCATGTTTCTTACATGCTTTATTCTGTAGGTGTAGACTGCCCAGGAGCGGAACGAAGTTGCCATGTGCCTGTTTAGCCAGCGTCGAAGGGCGGCATCGCCTGTTGCTTGGACGATTCTGCATTCCCGTATGAACATGCACCAATAGCTGAAATACTTAGCCCTTTTATGCCCCATTGCACGCCTAATCATTTGTTTTACCCTGCGCATTGTTAACGCGTTTTCTCTCAAAAGGGCAAACGACACGGACACCGCACGGTTCTTAATTCTCATGATGCATCTCATTACCTTCTGCTCGTTTTCGATTCTTCTTTTTTCTGCAGCGTCCGCTCGTTCAAATTTCATTTGATCAACAAAGTCGCACCAGAGCAGAAACCGTGTCTCCAACTGCCCGAGCAATGCCCGGTACATCATGTTCTTGATACTCTTGCTTCTGTGAACGTACATCCTCCAGCTTTCACACGCTTTCGCCATGCGGCGATTTAGGAACCTCCCTAGGCACGCCGCAGCCTTTCGCTTGTTTTCCCGCGCTTCAAAGACATTTGTCGTAAATGTTTGCCACACTGCCCATAGCTTTTGGTTCTTGATTCTAGCTAGACATTCACGAACCTTACGCTCGTTTTCAATCCTTTTCTTTTCAGCCGCGTCTAATTTTGCATAACGGCACTCAAGCGCGTAATCGAGCCACATTTCAAAACGTAATTTTGTCACGTTGGAAAATGCTCTTCGCATCATTTTTCTAGTTTGTACCTGACGGTACACAAACAAAGCCCAGTTTTGAAAGCACTTGCTTGCCGCACGATAGCGGAGTCGTCTCAAACAGGACAAGGCAACGGATTCGTTTCGTTTATCCCTCAAGTTATTTTGCGTAAATGAGTCCCACAGTTCAAAGCGGAAATGTACGACTCCCAGCATCGCCATCCGAAACATTTCTTTTATTTGGAGCGACCTCATGGTGTACGAATGCCAACTGTTATACGATGCAGCCAACCTCCGGTTCATCATGCGCCTCAAGCATGCCATGGCTTTTCTTTCTCTGAGTTCAGCTTTGGCTACCATCCTTTGTGCATACAGGCGGTAAAATCGCTGTATAGAAGTTGCAGAGTTCCGTTCGAGAATCATTCGTCGTTGCGCAGTTATGTACAAATCTTTTCTGCGCTTTGCCAGCCATTCCATGAACAACGCACGGCACACCATGACGCTGCGTTTTCGTTCCGTTTTCGCTTTATTCTTCACAACATTTATCGCATTCCACCAGCTCATGTAGTTTCGCCACCAGCCTTGTACTGCTTTGGCCGCTTTAATCTTTTCTTCTCGCTTCATGAGACGAATCACAAATTTCCAGCGCCGCAAGGTTTGAAATAAGCTCCTGTGCAGCAGGCGTTTTCCAATGATTTCCAATGCCATTCCACCCGAGCCCCGCCTGATCTCCTCCAATCGCTTCCTGTTTTCTGCGGCTCTTTCGTTGTCGCAAAAGTTTTTCCATTTGACCATCCCAGCATTCAGTTTAACAGACAAGAGCCGCTGCAATATTTTTTCTACATTTTCTATCGCGCGTTTTTGGCAATAGTCTTGCGTGCTTCTCTCAAACAAAAATGTTAGCGGCAATCGATCTCTTTCCCGTTCTATTCTTCTAGACATATTTTCTGTGGTTTCCTTGAATTCAGCACGAGTTTTAATTTCCTTTTCGTGCAAATTTTGGAGCAACGTTTGCCCAAAGTGTTGCATTTCGTCAAGATCGGCGCCCTCTGACAATGGGGTAAAACCCAGCATTTTCTTGGAGAAATCTATCTCCGGTATGGGTCGGTGCATTGACCCCAAGTTGTTCTGCAGCGACGTTGGGGTATGCACAAGTTGCCGGGGGTTGAACGTTGGCAACTTGTATGGACTTGGCCCACCCCCTGACATTTCGAACAAGCTGCCCCACGAGGCAACGGAGTGAATCGACGATACAGAGCTTTCTCCCAGGGGAATCCCGTCTTTACCAATACCTCCCGACGTCGATGGTCGCGACTTGGACTTTGTATGCGGCTTCAGCGTAGCAGCCGTCTTTGGCCGGCGAGAACTACTTTTATGCCTTCTACGCGGGGCGGTTTTCGCGAGGGGCTCCAATTTTGCCCGGGACTTAATGGGTGTAACTTGCACCGTGGCTGGCCGTTCAGCCGACGCTTGAAAACGTTTTTTTGGGAACCGGGAAGATCCACTATCCATGGAAGTATAAGGCCGTTTCATCGCTCTCCGCTTGTTCAAAACACTATTGCGCTGATCCAGCTCGTCGTAGGACGATCTTTTACGAGCCTCGCGCTGCCGTTGCTGCCGTTCCAGCTCCTTCTTCCTCCGAAGCGCCTGGACATCTTTTACTACAACATGAGTCTTTAATATAGCCTTTTGCGCACGATCAAAAATTGGGTTGTACAGTGTGCTACATCCCGGAGATACAGGGGAAGCCTTCGGAGGGGAGAAAGGTCTGTTTGCCGGGTCGATCTGACTCTGCTGCAGTGCCTCAACAGGGCTTCCAGCACGCCGAATAGCCCGGGAAGCACTCCCCGGGTAAAAGACGTTCATCTTTGCCCTTGTACCATGCAAACTGTCCACTAAGTGAGTGTCCGACAGGCGACTAGAATTAAAACAGGGTTTCGTTCAATTCGAATGGAAAATTTGCCAGGTTTAGAAATTTGTTAGTTTGCAGGGTGGCCGCTAACTACTCGAAGTTAACTCAGACTCATTATTAAATCAAAACGAAAATAATAATTAATAATAATAATAATATATAGAAGCAAGCAAAAAGAACAGCAGTTATTTTTGTCGTTGTTGTTCTGCTGTTATTTTACTACTAGCGGTATGGGATACGTATTAGTGCCAATTAGTCGTATAGTAAATAATAATAATAACCAAAAAGTCGGTCTAGTAATTAATAACGGCATTATTCCTTTCTATTATTATCTAATTTATTTTCTATAGGTACACAGCTTGTAATATTATGTTAATCGATTTCCCATACCGTAGTACCGTACAGACCTGGAATCACCTGGTATAATACCGGTACCTGGGAACCTGGTATTAATACCTCATTTTCTTTCTTCTTTCTTCTTCTTTTTTTTTTCTCTTCTTCTTCTTTCTTCCGTCTTCCGTCCGACGAGAATAATAATAATAATAATAAATAAATAAAGAAGAAGAAGACAGCACATTTGAGTTCCCAAATCCCAATTTTCAATTTCCAATTTCTAATTTCCAACTGAGAAGTGTACTTCACCATTTGCCTTTTGGATATTGATAATTATGGTCCATCATTAACACAGTTTTTATATATAAGTCTAAATCCCCCTATCCTATTTGTTACTCCTTACGATTCCTCACGTTGATAGCGACATTTAAAACCTATTTCCCTATCGTTTCGAAATTCCAATCGAGCACTGTGTTTTTATGGGGAAGTCTTGCGATCAGATAAAGGAGCAACTGATTGATTGTCTGAAGAAAGATCCGTGTGTAACTTCTGGAAACTCTGCTAGGGAGTGTTTGCGTCAGAAAGCTACCTCTGCCGACTGCACCAAACTACACACAGCGTTTGTGTATTGCCGTAAAGATCATCTAAATATGAGATCACGAATTCGTGGGCCCAAAGCGTATTGAGAAATTAACTTAGGATATTATGGTATCTCGAAACCGGTTCATAGATAGCTGGACCACTCGAGAAACAGCCTCGACTTTGGTTTCTAAATTCAAGGAGTTCAACTTGGAGCATGTCGTCAACTCCATTTCTGGCAAGCCCGAGGAGATAGAAAAGCTTGGACATTTTTTGGAAGAGTTTGAATATTTTGTGTATTCCAACGAAGGGAACTTGGAAGCCTTGTCTGACATGATGGATCAAACCATGGAAAGTTTCATTTCGACCGAGGACTCAGAGCGCATAATGGTAATGGGGGCACGCGAAATACACACGACGGTTTTCCCCACATTGTTCAAGATTGTTGAGTTGGAAAGCAATGACGCAGCCAACATAAAGGAGACTGCACATCGGCTGTTACGCGTATTTTGCCGTGATCATCGAGTCCGGGATAACAGCCCTAGTCCTGGGAAAAGCGATCAGGAGACAACAAAACTGAAGGGCGTGTCCGCGGACTCTGTGAGCCTTCGAATGGTAGTTGTTCTTCATTATGCAGAACTTTGCGTGGAAATGTTCCCTGCGCGTTTAGACGCCACAAATATAGCAATCACATTTGGATCTATCTTAGGTTCTTTGCAAGGTGGGGATATATTTGGGCCGGAAGTTGGGATAGCTATTTGTGCCCTTGAAATGGTTTCACAGCGTCTTGCGAAGGTGATGCAATCCAGCGGACCTGAAAATTCTTTGGCTACTCCAGCCGCCAAAGACACTCAATCTCTGTATGGGGATGATGAAAAGACGGTGGAGACTCTAGCAGCGATACTGATTTACGGACTGGAAATGGTACCATCTACTGCTCTCACGAAGTTGTGCGATATTATTGATAATTTGTTCCACCAGGTTTCGAAAAAGTCGCAAGTGTATCTTGCAGACTTAATCCAAGGGGCTCTGAGTGCCTTTAACGACCCTTCCAAGCGGGCTCAACTGTTTCAATGGCACCTTGGGAAAGGACGAGCACATCTGTAGGGTGAGAAAATTGGCGGAATTTTTTCTCTCCTTTTAATATAATTTAAATTTTAAAATAAAAATTGTATTTTACACCTGTTGAGCACAAATTGAGACAGAAGGAAATCGAAGAAAAACAATTAAATCTGATTTTGGTTGACAGCCAAGAATGAAAACATTTTACCAATATATACCTTCACAAATATAAAACTAGAAAATTGGCTGTTATTTAAGTAATTAAATTTAGCTTCCTCATACCCTAATAAATCAAAAATGGAAAAATATGTTTAATTGGCTTTTGATACTCACGTGTACTAATACACCAAACTCTTAGTCTTTTAAATCACCGCGCCGTGGGGCTCTTATTTCCCTGGTTTTTTTCTTCATGGACCTTGCGGGACCGGTGGGGTCTGGACTCTTCGCGGGTGGCACTCCCAAGAATTCTTTTTTTGAAGCGCTTCTTGCTTTACAAACTGACGATTTGCAACCCTATTGCTACAAAATTGTTGGCTGCCGTGACCAAATTGTTTGGTAATAGTTGCCTTTTTAAATATTTCCCCCCTGCGTTTCCTTGGGGAGACCTTACTTTTCCGCTGAACTGTCCGGGGAGGGATAGAAATTTCTTCATCTAGTTCCTGTTGTGTCTTGCGACCAGAGCGGATCCTGGCCGGAGGTTTTGGATTATATAATTCATGGATTATTTGCTTATCGCTTTTGAAACGACCTTTGGTGTTTGCGAGACCGTTGCCACTCTTTATTGCGTCGGAACGCAAGGGGGAATTTTTAAAAGTAGTCCTATAAGACAGTACAAATTTTCCTTTTTGATTTTTCTTGTTTTGGATGTAAGTTTGTGCGTTTGGGATGTGCACGTTGCCCCGAAAATTCTCTGCAATTGTACTGTAAGATTCTGATAAGTATCGATCAATTTTGGGGAAATCGTGACTGTTGACGAACTCGTCGTGCATGCTTATCTTTTTAATGTGGTCATCGTGATGATGGCGATGGTGCGACGTCAGTGCCATAAACCTGGCCATGTTTTTAAACTGCTTAAAGTGCCGCTTGAGTTCACTTTTTGATTTGCTGGTGTAAGTCTGGAGCTCTCCCATGTAAATTTTGTTTTCATTTTGCAAGTGTATCGTTTCGATTTCATCAAATTTTTCTCTATTCTCCGCCTGTTCTTCCGTAATCTGTCGCTCAGTTTCGTTCATCAGCTTTTTTATGCGCTCTCGTTTGCTCGGACTCATCTTCATAAAATATTCCGCTTGCAACCGCTCTTTGTATTGGTTCCATTTCCTGCTTTCAGAATACATTTGATGCAGCAATTTGGTATCTGGAATTGGCGGATTGGCAGCGCGAAGGGCATCGAGAGCATGTTGGCTTGCCATTTCAAAAAACCCATGCCTTGAAAGCACCAAGGTACGGCAAACTATCGTTGCTCTAAAGCTCGCAGTCCACACTTGAGTGGAAAACTGCCCCCTGTCAGTTAGGCAACTATCGCAAATCTTTTGGTACGAGCGGCCTTTAATGATTTCTTCTCCACAAAACATTTGCCCATTAGATAAGGTGGCGAGGTTAATATTTACCCCCTCGCTTTTCCCTGAGCCAGGACGTTTTAACTCTTTCAGCATATCGACTTCACCTTGGATGATCAGGTAAATGAAAGAGCGGTTGTCTATGTTGTGCCCCTCCAAAGCCAAGTGGCTCCCCGGCATAAATTTCTTCTCGTAAACAATTGCTGCAATCTTCTTCAATTTTGAAATTTCCCAATTTCGAAACAATTTTGTACCTCTCAGGATGGCAATCCTCTCAGATTGGATTTGGAGCATGTCTTTCCCAAATATTTCAAGGAACAGCGACTTTGGGATTCCAATTAACTTTGTGTTGATGGCATTGGTCACCGCACCAGCTTGCTCGGTTTTGGAACCCCGCAACAATATTGATTTTGCCTTGAAGAACATAGAAGTAATGCGCGGCTGCATCACCAGGTGAAAACAGCTGCGTCCCTTTGAATGGCAAAAAGAAGTAATCAACACCGCTAGCAAGTTTCAAAGATATGTTCACGTCATCTTTATGCCCGAACTTTCTCCAGAACGATGCCAGTCCATTGTTTTCCCTGAAGAATGTGGCAAGCGCATCCAAGTCTTCCTTCGGTCGATCGGAGGGCAATACTTTCAAGATAGATGTCGCTTCATCAACCGAAACGGTCGGAGGTTTCTGCTCTGTTGGATTGATTGAAAAATTGATGTTTGATCTACGAGCATACTTGCGCTCCATCTTTCCGCCACCAGAAACCGTCAATTTATAAAATACTAAAACACCTACTATAAAAAGAAACGCGTAAGAAGTGCACAGAGAAAAGGTAAATATATTTTGTTCCTACGAGGTAAAATCGTAATATATTCAACAATTTTAGAATGTGAGTGAACATTCAATCGTGTGCATGTATAATATAAGAATAAGCAGCCCACGGCGGGGTGGATATATGGTGGTTTAAATCAATTCGTACCAGACGATCACACTTTGTTGGTGCGTACCTGGTCTTTTTACCCGTCGTACCGTAGTCACTTCAATAACTCCAATAACGGAACAATGATGATGAGAGAGCGAAAGAGAACAAATTTTATTAACTATACGTAGCTAATAAGAATACAGCGTTAGGCGTGACGTGGCGGGGGTAGGAAAGCCGACGGGATAATATAATACTGTGTATATGAGTGAAAAAGCAGCAGACAACTCAACAACAACACAGCAGAGCAGGAAATTGCGATTCCTGTTCGTATACACACACATACAGATGTAAGTGTACCTTCTGGGGATCCTTAGCGGCTAAGCCGGTCAGCGATTTCCAGGACATATTCGTATGTCTCTCCCATTTTAATCATATTTTTGTTCGCGCCAGCTAAACGCCACGATTGTCCCCCAAAGGCTCAACTTTTCATTCCTCTTTCCTTTAACGTCTTCAGTTTTTTTAAAAAACGTCTTCAGTTTTTTAAAAAATCGTCTTCAGGATATTGCCCTCAACACCGCAACCAAGATTAAGTTTGCAGCGAGCGGGTCTACCCCGTTGAGTTCCTGCTGAACAACCTGCAACTTGTCCGTCGCCATGTACTCACATGCTAAATTCTGTGCCGCCATTTGAAACACTGCACGGTTGTGTTTCGCGAAAGGGTTTGTAATCTTAGCCACGTCCTTAGGGTCTATACATTCGTTGGCCACGGAAGTCAAGCGTTTAATGCATGGGGCAAACTTCGACTGCTCCATTTTGTAAATTGCTTGGAGTCCTTCCACACATTTTTGATCCTTTTCTTTCTCCTCAACTCTGCAAATGTTTTCCAACGCTAAGCCTTCTGGAAGTTTCGGGGGTTTCCCACACATATCTTTGTACCACGCTGGAAAATTGCCTTTGCTCTTCGCCAGCAAATGGGGACGTATGGCCTGCCCTTTTGTCGGGCGATCTCTAGCGGGGACAACATTTTCATCGTTCGCGTTCGACCCTAAAATGGTGCTGTTCAGTCTACTTAAATTTTTCGTTTGCACGCTTTGGCTGATCGCGGGAACACGCGACACTTTGGTGGACTTGGACAGGTGTATCTTATGAACCATTTTGTGCCGTAATGTGTTTGAAAGCTTCTGCAGTGTCCGTATGGCACTGTCCTGTTCACTATTTACTTGGTGGACCGTCCCTACCAACACGTTCAGGCCCTTTTCGATTGTTTGGAGCGCCTCTACGACCGTGCCCTGAGCCTCTAAAACTTTCGCCAGCCTATACCATGCTTTTGGGTTCGCTTCGTCTAATTTGATTCCATCTCGGGCCGCCACGGCCGCCTCCGGGTAGCGTTGCAGCTTCAAATAAGCCGCTGCCCGATTCAGGTGAAGCATGGACTTTTCTTTTCCACAGTTTTCGATGCCATCGGGACCGTTTTGGTGGCGGGAGAGCGTTTCCAGAGCCTTGGAGTACTGCGTCAGGGCCGCGTAATAGTCCCCTCGTTTGAAGCACTTGTTACCCTTCAACTTCAAATTCTTCCAGGACGTGGGGGGAGGTTTGGCTACATACGAGCTGGCACCCCACGAAAATTTGGTATGACCGCACGGGTCTCTCCCTTTCGAGCCTTCACCCCACGAAAAAGATGTGTGCCCTACAGGGACGGGGGTTTGGGTGTTCTGCGCGGGGGTGCTCGCCGCTTCAGCCTTGCTGTTCGGGGACCGTCGGGCGTCCACACACAGTTTGGCTTCAAACACCCCAACATCAACATCGTCGCCAAAGACGGGAAAAGGCAACTCTCGCCGCTTCCCCGAGACCAGCGATGCGGGTGGCGGGAGCCCGACCGACCCCAGGGCTGACGGTGCAGGTGGTGGCAGAGCCCTGCTCTTTGCTTGTTCGGGGGGCAAAGGCATGGCAGTCACCCCAGTAGTAGAGGGGGCAGGGGGCGGTGCGTACGACATCCTCCTGTACTTTTCTCTCTCTTTCAAACTGTATTAAATCGTATGTATTCCTCCTTTCTCCTTAAAATTGCGGACTTTTTCCAATCTCCATATCTACCTTTCTTTCTTTCTTTCATTCATTCATTCCTCCTTTCTCTTTGCAATTTAAATGCATTAATTTCATTTTTGTAATAAATATATAATAATAATAAAAAAAAATACAAATAGTATATACTATATTATACAACTAAAAAACAATTTGAAATTAATAATAATAATAATGGAAATGGTTAACCACCCTCCTCTCCCCCACTGTGTTTATACTGCTGCCGTTATTTATTATTATATTAATATTAATAATAGATAAAAAAAAGAAAATACAATAATAATAAAAAAATATAAAAAAAAAAAGAAGAAGAATAAAAAATACTGTAATTTTGATAAAAAAAATAATGAAAAAACTATATCATCATCGAAGTAAATAATGTACACTGCTATAATAGTATTATTATAAAATTTTAGTTTAAGTATTTATAGCTACCAACTATTAGACAATAATAATAATAATAACACAGAGGTGGTGTTCAATTGAAGAGAAAAGGAATTTTTATTATAATTTAAAAATACGACGACTGTATTTTCAACAACAATTCCTTATTTTTTATAAATAATTTCATTTTTTGTGTTAGTTGGGCTGTGGGCTGTGGGCTACACACAGTATAATAACTAAGATAGGACTAGTTAGTTAGCTTTAATAAAAAGAGAATGGTTTTAAAATCTCTTTTCTCTTTTCTCTGATGACCATCGAATACTTAACCCTAACATCAACACGAACTATGATATTCTACCATATACAGAGAGAGCCCTATATTCGTACTTATACGTAGTTGGCAAGGTTTGCAAATTCCATAATAACTACTATTTTATTAGTCTAAATATAATATTCATAGAGAAATAGTAAGTAAACGACGTGGTACTGTGACAATATTATCTGACTACTGTGTGTTGATAGATAGAGGATTATAAATGAAAAAAGAATTGTATTAATTAAAACTGGAACCTGGAACGGGCTCGTAGTAAGTCTAGTAGAATTAGTTTATATTCATTTGCAATGGAAATAGAATGGTGTTAATAATAATATTAAAATAGATGACGAGAGATAGGCAGAATGAATTAGTTTGAAGAGAGAGAGAAGAAGACGAAGAAGAATTTAATGGCCACATATTATCCTCCTCCTCAAAAAAAATAATTATTATTATTATTATAATAATAAATAATAAGTAAAGAATAAATATACGCGCGTGTATGAGATACAATTGTGAAGAAACAATAAATATTTTAAAAAGCAGACGATACATTAGGACAGTAAGGAACGAAGAGATTGTTCAGTATATTATTTCTTTTTTTACATTTTCTTATTCTTCTTAAAAACAACCGTTCTTTCGCACGCAAACGAACATGGCTGCTATGGTTGGAGAGTACGGGGAGGATGTCGAGATGCAGGTGGACGCGGGACTGGGCGGCGGGCCGTCCAGCGCGGCCGAGGGTAAACGGAAGACGGAAGAGCAGAAGCGGCTCTTCAGGATTCACAAAACAATATTAAAGATGCTTAAGAAGCGTGGGTATGTTATCCCGGACAAAAACATTGAACAGTCTTATAACGACTTTATTATGAAGTATGGGGACGACGAGTACACCGACGAAGGGGCCCGGACTGGTGCGAAGAGGTCAGGAGAAATTCGGTCCCGTCTGGTAATTTGGTCCAACAAGCAGGACGACGACACCAGCAAAATCCAAGTAGAATTTTCAACAGAAGCTAAGGTTGGCGTGGACCCCATTCGGAGGATATCGAAGTTCATGGAAGAGCAAGGATTCCAACGCTCCATCCTTATCGTACAAGCTGGCGGCTTAACCCCACACGCCCGCCAGTCGCTCCAAACAGTTTCCAAAAAGTTCAAGATTGAATATTTTAAAGAGTCCGAACTTTTGGTCGACATCACCGAACACGAGCTGGTGCCGAAACATGTAGTCCTTTCAAGCGAGCAGAAGACGGAATTATTGCTTCGGTACAAGTTGAAGGAGTCGCAGTTGCCCCGGTTGCAAGAAAACGATCCAATTGCCCGGTATTTTGGACTGGAGCGGGGTCAGGTAGTGAAAATTATTCGTCCAAGCGAGACCGCCGGCAGGTACGTCACCTACCGCATCGTTTGGTAAAAAGAAAGACAACAACAGGGCCCACGAAGTGTGGCGAGATGCGCGAGAAAGATGTTGCGCTTTTAAAACAAATCACAATATACC
>LT642481.1:0-16628 GCA_900128585.1 Stramenopiles sp. TOSAG23-3 | reverse complement strand
CTCGAACGGGGGGTGAATCTGACCCTTCGTTTTACGCGGGTTATCACCGAACGTGCGACGGTCAGGGTGCGCGACGATTGGGCTACAAGAGCGTCGTGTTCCAGGAAAACCCAGGGATGGGCAGCGTTACCTTTGGCAATAACAACGCTGTCGTACATGCATCTTGGGACAGCAGTATTCCCGTGCCAGACAACCACCTGTACTACTTTGGTGCGCGAAGTTATGGGGGCGATGGATCGTTCATTTCATTGGCACCAAATGCTACCAGTGGATTACTCGACGTTGTCCAATGGAAAGCCGGTGGCAGTGCGAAAGTCCTTGCCGAGCTGGAGGGCGGCGCACCCCGCGTCATGGGCAACGGCCAACTAGGTTTTGTGCTAGATGCGATTGAAGGGGACACTTACGTTGCGCTTGTTGATAAGGACTCGCCCGTGCCAATCCCGTACCCGGGCACGTGGGATACGTGGGCCGTTGTTACGGTCGATCTGAAAACTGGCACCCACCAGTTTCTGCCCTTGTCTCCAGCGGTGCTCGAGGGCACCACGTCGATTAGTGGAGTGGGGCTTTGAGGTTGAGTGTAACACTATGGAAAAGCTCGAGCTCAGAGAGGGCTAGAAACTTTGTAATTGCAACAAGTTAAAAAAACCAAATTATATATTGCCACAAGTTATATTGTTTTATTCATCCCGCACAATTTTGTACTAGTGTAAGAGTGTATTATTTTTGGGACCGCACGGGAAAAATTCTTCTGTGTTACTACTGCACACCAGGTTGTTTTCTGTCCGTTTTCGGGCTACCCACCTTCACCCCCACCCTTTTTTTGTATGTACGCATGTGCACCCCTAGCATCCCCTTTTCGACGTTCAAACTGGTCGACGGGCTTTTGGGGTACACTATCTTTCGATTCGCACCGGGAGCTCCCAAAAGCTGCTCTTGCTTAACCAACAGCCTTGCCTGTCTCTCGGCTGTCAAAACATCCCTACTTTTACCAAAAATGTCCGACCTAGGCCCCGCACGGTTGTAGGCCTCTTTCAAGCGCGTCAACTGGTCCGACAACCGTAAATTTGCGTGGCGGGCAATTCGCAAGCGATATGTACCAGTGACCATGTTTTTTATGGAACAATGCTGTGTTGCTGAGGACAATGTTGTTTTGCACTTTTGATGCTTTCACAACCAAAATTGCAGTGACCCCTGCAAGTATAAATCGTCCAAACCCAGTTTCCAGCGACACGGCGATGACTGCAGTTGCCGAGGTAGGAACATAAATTGATGGGATGTTCAACAGTGTGGTAAAGGCCAGCGCGACAGTGTCTTCTACGCTGTTCACGTTTGTGACACTCAGGTCGCCAAAAGAGTACATAATGATGACGGGAATCCAAAAAATAAAGACTGATACAAAAAATCCCGTGGACAGGCAGAGCAAAAAACTGTACCATGTTCCATGAAAAACTTTTGTGTAAATAATCGCCCTCCACCCAAGTTCGGACATCCCAACATTCATAAAATGTCTGGGGAGTAACGGGTTACTACGAGGTCGCAGCGTGGCCACATCTTCGTACTTTTTGTGCAGCGGGTTGCCCCAACGGAACTTTCTACAGCGCCTATTTTTCCACTGGGCGAGAAACTGGCGGCACCTCATAGTGCAGGACATGAAACAAGAAAAAAACGAAAGGGCTAAATTGGTATTTATTAATGGTAAAACACCTGGGTTGGCGGGTAAAAGGACGAACAATTCGTGTAAATCATGCGTAGAAAGAAAGGTCAATTTTCTGCATATATATGTTTGTTTATATGTATTTATACGACGACGTGATTATATTGATTGAGATTATTATGATAATGACGCGCCACATTCATATTATTTATACCGGTGGTGGTACCGGTACGGTATTAATACCAAGTAACCATGCACGCGCCCGCCACCGCCACACCCACCACTCCTCTTCTTCTATCTTCTTTTTTGGAAGAATAATTATTTGATTTTTATCCTCTATATCCTCTATCCACTGTTTTTGTGATTCGGCCTTTTTTGATATTCGACCCTTAAATAAAATAATGCTCCATTGAACCTAGAATGGAAGGCCCCTTGCCACAGGCGTCCCGAAGGGTCATATTAGGATAAAGTGCTGTACTATGCTTACAAAAAAGGTGTTTCATACAATGGAATAGCACTAATAAATATAATGGTATGTCTATAGTAGCAAAAATTTAGTATATTGTTAAGGGTCGAATGTAATAAATATCCCTTCTTTTTTTCTTCTAGCTTCTTCTTCTACTCGTAGCCTTCTAGCCTATCAATCAATCATCTTTCTTCTTTTTCTTCTTCAATTATAAATACCATTATATAGCATTATCATTATATAAATAATATAGCAATAGCCTCCACCAAAAAAAATCTAAAATTTATATTTTATAGCATTATTATAGCATTATATAGGATTATAACATTACAGCATTACAGCATCAAAGAAATATAAATAATAAACAGATTTTATCTCTTAGCAGCTGTTATGCTGTTATAATGTATTGATGAAGCAGCTAAAATATTAAGGCAACTAACACAGCGCAGCATGAGTTATAATTATCTCTCTCTCGTTTTGTTTTTTCTTCTTCTTCGACGGCGGCGGGGGTCGTCTCGGTGGTTGTTTAACTGAATTTCCCAAATTAAAGTTAGTTATTGATTGTTGACTATATAGATTATACTCAAATAAGGGGAGAGCTTTTACGCTGCGCTGGGAGGGGCGGCAGAGGAAGAAAACGAAAACAAAACAAGAATGAAATGCATGTACGCGCTCTTCTTGACCTGAAATAACACTTTCTTCGAATACAGTTTAATACCATTTACGCGTCTGTACTAGACAAATCAAAGGAACGATTGTTTTTGAACGGCTCCTACTCGCAAAAGCACGTGGCTGGCATGAAGTTCGAAACGTTCGTAGTAATAACTATTGTCTTGTTCTGGTTGACCCCTTCGTTAACGGCGTCCTTATCCTGTGAAGAGGGGGAGTATAAAAGCAATAACGTATGTACGCGCTGCCCCCGCGGGGCATACTGCCCCCCCGAACTAGGGAGGGATGAAATGGTATTCGAGTTTATTTGCGGGGGTTGGTGTTACGAAACAAGTTTCCGTCTTCAGAGACAGGATTGGACCATCGGAGGAGTGCAAACTTTTTATCAGAGCGAGAGAAATGACGGGGCAAGAAATAGCTTCTCACGATTTACGTCGAATCCATTGCTGTCCGGGGGGTACACTTTGGAAGGCAAGGATTCGTATGGAGATGGATGGAACGGTGCTTCGTTGAGTATGTACTTAGCAAGCGACCCAACAAATCTTCTGGTGGCAAACTGGTCTGCACCTACCGTCACCAAGGATATGTGGTACAGTTACAAAACAAGCTACGGTAACACTTGGAGTGTATCGTTTGTAGATCAGCCGCCAGGGCAGGCATCAGAGGAGGTAATACCATGTCCATCAGGAAGGTGGGGGGACATAGCCGGGAAATCCGTAATGGGCGAAGCCTGCCCGCACTTTTGTTCCCCTGGAAAGTACAGCTCCAGCAGTAACAAAGTCACCGCTTACAGCACCACAGAGAGTGCGGCCTGCAACACCTGTCCCACGGGGCGTTTCGCAACTACGAACAGTGCGTATGATAACAAAGATGCTGCACTGCCCCCGGATCAGCAAACTTCAATCGATGCGTATTGTCCGATGACAACGTCGTCGTGCTATGTTGGTTATTATTGTGAGGCCAACCGGTCGGTAGGGACACTGTGCCCTGCCGGCAGAACGAGCGGTACGACGGCAGGCCACACAACTTTATCGTCAGGCTGTCCTTTGTGCAGCAGGGGGCATTTCTGTCCCGGTGCGGGCCAATCATATCCTTGTCCCAAAGGCAGATATGGTTATGAGAGAGGGAATGTGAATGTGAGCGACTGCCGTATGTGCGATCCCGGAACGCATTCAAGCAGCGACGGCGCGGTTTTCTGCGAGAACTGCCAGGCGGGGACTTACTGCCCTGGCACCGGCGAAAAACACAATTGCCCCGCAGGTCGCTATGGCTCTAATCCGGCAGGGCTTTTCACGGATATTGACAGCGCGTGTCAAAAGTGCGATAAAGGCAAATACGCAGACGGTGAAGGTAGTACCGTCTGCCAGAAATGTAACCCGTTTGAATATGCCAATGGTACAGGCTCGGCTTCGTGCAAACGATGCCCTCCAAACCACGGAACAGGCTTTGAAGGAGCAACGGACAAGGCCGATTGCATAGTCTTCAAGAATGGCGAAGATACACACTATTATTTATCAATGACACACGTTGGTTGTACCCCCCCTAGCGAAGAAGAGTGTGACACGGCTCGTGCCAGGCTAGGTTTTAAACTCCCAGGCTATAAGATACGACACAGAAATTATCCTTATGGGTGCACCACCGCAGGCTATAATTCCTGGCATCATAGCAATTATCCTTGTAAAGCGACGAACAAATGCATTTGTAAAGCCGCTATGCCCAAGATGTATCGCCTAGCGAACACGACGAGCCGCTGCAATTTTCCTCTGTCCAAGCGTTGGTGCACTACGTTGCAAAATAGTCTTGCGTGGCCTGTAAACCGCTCGTGTTATGAAATGCAGACGTCCAGGGCGTATAATTATTACACTTCGACCTCAACTTCCCACAATCACCTAATTGTGGTAGCAAGTCGTGATGGATGCAAGGAGGCACGGCGGGAATTTGAAAATGAAGGACTATACAGAGATCTTCAGTACTATGACGCAGCTCCGAGAATGTGTTCTTTTAGAGATAGTAGCGCTCCTAGGTTTCAATTCGGTACATACACTCGACGTCAAAGTGCTTGCTCATTTTACACACGCTGCGTACTGAAAAATACTAAGGTTTGTTCCAGGGAAAGGGTATCTCGTTTATTTCCGAATGGCTGTTTCTTTCACCCAAAGTTTGGATTCACGTACAACGACGGGCCTGGTACAGACTGTGGCTCGGACGGAGTCCCATGTGTGTGCTTAAACCCATGCCCTGCAGGCACATACTCCATGTATGGAACTGGTGCATTCCCATGTCAAAATTGTCCGATGGGTCGGTTTGGAACGAACGAGGGGGCCGTCGGCCCTGAGATGGGGTGTAGTGGAATTTGCCCCGTTGGTAGAATTGGGCAAAGGCTGCCGCATCAAAATGCCGACAGCGTTGAGAATGGGTGTAGCAAATTGTGTCCTGTTGGGACGGAAATGATACCCTTCGAGGACCCCATGTTTGATGGTGGCGGGCAAACCGAAGACGTGTGCACAAAGTGTCCCAAGGGCACATTTTCCGCACAGCGGTTAGTTGACACAGAAATCCGTAACGACATTATTACATCATTACGACGTATTACAGTAATGAAATGCATACCATGTGATCGTGGGCGTTACGCTGCCGATACCGCTGGCGAAGAGTGCGAGCCGTGTCCTCTGCATTATTTTCAGGACGACGTTGGTGGGACCGAATGCAAGGCTTGCCCCGTTGGGAAGCTATCGCCACCGGACGGAAGTCGCACGGAATGTACTCTGTGCGTTTATGCAGAGGAGGCTAACATGGAAGTGAAAATCCAAGGACTCGAACGCGTTTGTGTGCCGTGCGGTTTCTTGAGGCATAGACCCAGCACCAGTATAACTTGTGTAATTGATCCAGGGTCACTTTTAATCTTTCTCGTGGGAATGCTAGCGCTTTTATCGGTGCTAGTGTATTCAGCATTCTTGGCGTTCAAAGTCCGGGCTCTCAAATCAATTAATTCCCGGTTTAAAGCAGAAATGGCAGAGATTGCAAAAACTTACGACAAGGTGTTTTATGACGATGATAATGCGGCGGCGGAAGATAATGAGAAGGCCGGCATCATTTCGCTGAGAAATTTGAACCAGATATCGCACCAACAGGTAGAGCTTACGCCCGTTAGAACCATTCAACACACAACCTCCGCGCCAGCCGTGGCACATCGTGCTACGGACAACGCGCTGGCTAGCGAATCATACAAAAAGGCAAGGGTTACGTGGGAACTTCTAGAGCGCGAAATGGTTAAAACAACGGAAAGCCCGGTGCTAATTAAAATTTTCGAGGAGATGAAAATTCTTGTGAAGGAGCAAAGCCGGACGGGGTACACCATCCGCAAACAGGAACTGTTGACCCTGGCTAGTAGAAAACGCACAATATTAAAACAAAATGTCGCAACCGTTTGGGACGATCGTGTTGCAAAGTCGTTTGGGGAGTTGTTAGATGCCTTTCGAAAATAAATTTATAATTAGTCACACATTTTAAGAACTCAAAAAAAAACAAATTAATATATAGAACCTGAAATCCTCCTAGTAGACTTGGATCTTTAGAAAATACATTTACGCCAGGTTTATGTATACGACTCGAAAGAAACTCATCATTACTCAAACAATTTTATGATAGTTTGAATGATGAATACCAGAAGTTTTATTCTGGAACAAGGAGGAGTTTGGGTTCTTGAATGGTTTTTACCTTCTTTTTTCTTTTCTTTTTTGACTTAAAACATACTGTATATATAATTTATAGAACCTGAAATAGCTGAAATAACAGCCAAATAGTAGTATAATAATTGATTTAAAATGAGAGTCTTAAAACATACTATAATAATATAATTTGTTTTTTTTTAATAATAATAACAGCAGCCAATATAATGTTTTGTTTTAATATATATTTATAGCTTTTTTTTAGCTTTTTTTAGGGGGTTAAATATAATAATACTAAAATCACAGGTTCGCAGTATTTATACATTAATTTTAATTACTTAAAATAACAGCCAATTTTTCTTGTTTTTTTAAATTAACAATCTAAAATTAAGAGTCCATAACAGCCAATTTTCTTGTTTTTAAATTAAGAGTCCAAAATATTTTTTGTTTTTAATGTCAATAATTTTTACATCTGACGCAAATCCAAATACCCAGCCATACCGATTATGCATGGAGTACACAAAAGAATGATAGTCTCTAGACTGAGTGACAAGAGTTTATTTTGGTTAGTGAAGCCACAAGAGATAAGTTCGCAGTACATGCAGGAACGTAAACCTTTCATGGACAAAAGGAGCAGAGTCATTTTCGCGGTACATGTGTGAGGAAGATAAATTTTAATTTGCTTAAATAACAGCCAATTTTCCTTGTGTTTCATTTAAGTGCAACCCGGGGCCTAATTTGACGATCGTACGAACTCACCGTGGCCAACATCCCCGCCAGCTTTAAGCCGATAAAGTGCATCCTCTCGAAGATCATTCTCGGCCTTCAGACGCTTCGCCAATCTATCTGAAAATGTTTGTCGCGCTGCCTTAGGAATTTTGCACCCCTTGTTCAGCTTGGCCCATGGGCTTTTCTGTTTGTGCTTTTTCTTTCCCGGGATGAGCAACCCTCGTTTTCTATTTCTATACTGCAGTGCCAACAGGGACTTGTCAGTTTTCCCCGTCTTCGCTCTATGTTTTGAGGCAAAAAAGTTTGAAGGCACCGCCCAATTATTCCCTAGTTTTGTGGATGCGATGTACCCATCGTACTTTCCTGGCCCTATTAGTTCTGAGGTTGAGTGCAGAAGTTTTTTTGACCGTTTCGATGTATCCCTGGCGATACTTAGGCCCTGCAAACTTCTATTCGCTTTCTTTGCCATTCCAAGTTTTGGCCCAGTGTCTGTATCGTATATCCGGTCCGCACTTTTCTTTTCCTTGTACCGCTTTCCTGTTTCAAACCGGGTTTCGAAAGGAAAATTAGCCACCCCGCCCACTCTGTCAGTTTTCCACTCAAACTGAGAAGAAAATTTTCTGCCCAACTCATATTTTAGAGCTATTGTTTCCATGTCTCCATCGTCCAGCAGTAGCTCGTGCCGCACTGCTGCAGCGCCATCATCTACGGTCTGTTTGCTGTAAAATTTGCCGGCACCAACATATGTCTGCCGTCGTGCAGGATAAATCACTTTGGGAGTTGGGCCTTGCTTCATCCGCGAGCGTAGAGGCGAAAAATTGTACACCCGGGGCAGCAGTTCTGCCGTAGTTTCTGTGAGTTGGGACGGTGCGCTCACGAAATATTGTTTCGGGGCAGGGCCCCGCCGTCGCATTATTATCCCCTTCAGGTCCATTCTGAATGTTCCAGATTCAAGTATGGAAAGAAAAAATTCTCTGCTAAAACACTATAGTCCGTTATACCGACGATGGCAAATGAATTTGGGAATCGTTACCCTTGACTAACGCGACGAAACAGGTTTATTATCGGTTGACATTGTGTTTTATGGTGGTCTTATTTTATAATATACTATCTACGAGTATATATATATAATATAATTATCATCATTTTTTATTATTTATTTATTATTCTTTCTAATAATAATATTATAATTATTATTATTATTATTTAGCTTTTACTTTTTTTTACCATCATCTTCTTCTTTCTTCTTCTTATTATTTATTAACTAATAACTGGTATAATATTATAATACTGCAACAAAACGGACAAGACAACAGCATCAACACACCAACTGGGTTCGGTTCGGTATAATGGACATTATAACGCATCTCTTCATTTCTTCTTCTTGTGTTGTGTTGGGTTTGGGTTGTCACTTTCTTTATTTTCTTGCTGGTGCTATGGTGGTATTAAATATTAGCTATTATAAAAATATAATAATATAATATATTTTAAAAAATTATTTCTTCTTCTTCAACTTCTTCTTTGGACGAACTTATAAAAAAATATTAATACTTCGTAATTATTATTTAATTTAAAGAAAAAGAAGGACGACAGTTGTACAGTATTATTAAATAATAAATAGAATTTAAATATAGTAGTAGTAGGAGCTGAAGGATACAAAAAACCTTATTATTATATCTCATCGATGATGATATTTGTTATAGTTTTTCGCTGCCAGCAGTGGTAGGAACCCACCATTGGGCACTGGTCGCTGGCAAGAGTACACAGAACTGTAAGTTGTCGGCTGTCATAGTCTCTAAAACGTTCGATAATTTTGTCTTGACGGCGTCAATGTACTCGTCCTCATCTCGATCCCTCTCGTTTTCCTCCACGCTATACGTTACATCGTCCATGTCTAAGTCCAACTCCCGAAGTACAAATACAACTTCATTGCACAGAGATTCCTGTGGCAGCCATATGCGCAGCACTTCTACCTTTGCTTCTTGAAATTGGTCCCTCATTCTACCGAGCAATTTTCGCTTGTAGTCAGGGATTCGGTTCACCATGCTGGAGTGGAGTTTCAATTTGATACAGAATGTCGGGTTTCGCTTTGGAAAGTTTTTCTCTTGAACAAGCATATTAATCTCGGCCTTCAATGCTTTCACGTCCCCGTTAAGTCCTTGAATTGTAGATTCCATTTCAAAACGGGTTTTCTCCTTTTGTTCTAACTCTTTTTCAAGGCGCTTCAGGTCAAATGTCCACGAGGTCTCTTTCTTTATATATTCAGCAACTTTTTTCTCCAATTGATAGCAATGTTCCTTGCTAACTTTACTTACATTTTCTACGCCTGCCAGTTTACTGCCGGCCTCTTCCTCTGCCTCCTCCGTTTTGGCAATGAGATTTTCTATCTGCCGTTCCTTCTGTGCCAGATCCAGGGCTTGGTCTCGCAAAATAGTCTCCAAGTCAATTTTGGTCTCTTTCAATTTACTTTCGTCCTGCTTCATCAAGCAAATTTTGTTTTCCATCTTCAGAACGAAATAGTTCCATTCTTGCAATAAAGTCTTCTGGTTTTCATCTTGCTTTTCCTTTAATTTCTGCTGGTATTTCGCTTCTTGTTGCAAAGCCTTTGCTTTTCTTGTTGCCGCCTCCAAGACAACCTCTAACTTCTTTGCATATTCTCGCAACTGCGTTGACTCCAACTTCGTTAATTTCATGGCATTTTGGGTATCTAGCAAACGCTGATGTGCGAGCCGGTGCTCCTCAGCGAGCAGTCGCCGTGATCGCTCCAACGCCTCGCTTGAATGAAGCAGCTGCTGTTGCCGTTTGTGGTACCTCTCCCTAGACAGATGCAGTTCTACTATTTCTTCTTTTCGTTTTTCTAACTCCTTGTCCATTTTAAGTAGTTTATGCTCGACAAGGACGTATTTGGCTTTCATTTCTTCCAACCTTGTGTTGTTCTCCAGCGCATTTTCGCCCTCTCGACGCGCAGTTTCCGGGCCCTTCTCCGCCGCCTTGTTTGATCCCATAGCAACTAGGTGGACCAAATTGTTTTTTC
The DNA here is from genome assembly GCA_900128585.1 of Stramenopiles sp. TOSAG23-3. Taxonomy (NCBI): domain Eukaryota; species Stramenopiles sp. TOSAG23-3. The sequence continues at coordinate 6,408 of LT642481.1, read as the reverse complement.
GATCGACGACGGGGGACAGGATTCTAATGTTATTCTTTTCTATTTCTTGCTGGCTCAGCACGTGGTACAACTGCTCATTCTCACGCTTTGCGTTTTGCAGCTCCGAGTGAACGTGTTGCAATTTTCTGTGAAGCTTGTAAACCTCCTGTTTCATGCTCTCGTGTACGTCTGTGGAATAAGACGAGACTGGCGCAGGGATGTTTAAGATTGGCGGAGAAATAACACGCGAAAATTCCATGATACGTAGTTGTTTCTCCGGGGCAGTGTCTTCCACAGTGGCCACGGCTTCGTTTGCGGAGACACGGTTGTGCACCGAGGACGAGCTGAGCTCCGCCACGTCTAATTCTGGAGAAGTCGTCTCATCGTCCATGTTGTCGTTGTGCTATTCTGTGTTTCACTCCTGGATAAACAGCATAACCACAAATGCACACTTTTGCCTTCCTGATCGATCTTCGATCTTAAAAGCAGTAAAAGAGAAGAAACTTTTCTCGTTTGAATTACACATTACACTAGAAGACGATGAATTATTACCACCCCTAAGACTAGTCGTCGTCGTCTAGCAGCAATTTTTTAACCACACCCCAACAACAAACTGCTGCTGCTATAAGAAAAGAAAAAAATTTGAAAAACTAATACCCTATTCCTAACCATAATTAGTAGAGTCGTTATAAACGTAATAAGTGCAATGCAAAGTGATTTTACATTCCTATAAATGTTTATAACTTATCATGTCAATAACATTAGTTGAAGTTGGATTTCATTTCCATGGTTTGGTGATGTACTTAAAATATTAAAATTATCACAGAATAAATAAGAAAAATAAAAGGCCTATGAAAATCTAGTATAGGTTTAAACAATACAAGTATACTATGAAAGAATGCAAGAGGAGTTGTTTTCTTCGGTCCCAAAACAAGAGAACGGTTGAATGAACTGTAACTGGAAAAGGATGAGTTAGTAAAGCAGCGCAATGTATTCTATAATTTCCCGTACCCAACCGCGTTCGTGAGAACGAAGCTACTTGAGTTGACTAAAAAATACATTTATACATATCAACCCATTGTTAAATCTTGAATAATGATCTCGTCTAAACTTATCCGCTCGGTCACTTCCAATGTTGCGAACCGGGGTGGGGTTGGCATGCGACGCACGCTGGCGTCGGCTGCTGGTGGGGAACGTAAAAAAGAACAATTCGCCAACTTCGACTGGGAAGATCCCTTGAATTTAGACGGTCAATTGACCGAGGAGGAGTTAATGGTTAAGAAAACGGCTCACGACTTTTGCCAGAACAACCTTATGCCAGGCATCATTGACGCAAACCGGCACGAGCAGTTCGACAAGGAGATTATGAAAGAGTTTGGAAGCTTAGGTATGCTCGGCCCAACTATCGACGGGTACGGTTGCCCTGGCCTCGGCTACGTTTCTTACGGCCTGATAGCACGTGAGGTCGAGCGGGTGGACAGTTCCTACAGATCGGCGATGAGTGTCCAATCGTCGTTGGTCATGCACCCAATCAATGCGTTCGGTACCGACGAGCAGAAAGAAAAATACTTGCCTAGCCTGGCCACTGGAGAAAAAATCGGCTGCTTCGGCCTGACAGAACCGAACCACGGGTCTGACCCGAGCGGTATGGAGTCTCGTGCCATCCAGGAGGCGGACGGTGGGGACTATATTTTAAACGGCAGCAAAAATTGGATTACGAACTCCCCGATTGCGGACGTTTTCGTTGTATGGGCAAAGGATGTGAATGACGGAAACAGAATCAAAGGATTTATTTTGGACAAAGACATGCCAGGCCTCTCGGCACCTAAAATCGAGGGAAAATTTTCACTCAGAGCTTCCCAGACAGGTAGTATTTTCATGGAAGACGTACGCGTTCCTGCCAGCAATGTCCTTCCCCACGTCGATGGACTTGGTGGGCCATTCAGTTGTTTGAACAACGCCCGCTTCGGCATCGGTTGGGGGGCGCTGGGTGCTGCCGAGTTCTGTATGCACCAGGCCAGGCAATACACGTTGGACCGCGAGCAATTCGGCGCGCCTCTGGCGGCGAACCAGTTGATACAGCTGAAGCTTGCAAACATGTTGAGCGAAATTGCACTTGGCTACCAAGCGTGCTTGCGGGTAGGACGGCTCATGGAAGCCGGGCAAGTAGCACCCGAAATGATATCTATTATTAAACGGAACAACTGCGGGAAAGCGCTACAAATCGCTCGAGAGGCACGGGACATGCTCGGCGGGAACGGCATCTCGGACGAGTACCATATCATTCGCCATGTGATGAACTTGGAAGCAGTAAACACTTACGAAGGCACCCATGACGTGCACGCGTTAATTCTAGGACGACAAATTACAGGAATCCAAAGCTTCATCCCTTTTGTTAGCAAACATAGGTCCACTTGAGCATAAAGACCCCATCCAACACGCAGCACGCAATGTTTCAGTACATTTTTGCTACATGTCATTTCCTATAAAGTTAGTAACGAATCGAGATTTTTTATTTTATTATATTATTTTTTATTAAATATTATTAGACTATGATGAAGAAGAAGAGAAGAAGAATACTTCTTTTATTTATTAATCAGAGATTAAAATATACATAGGGGATTATAAGACACAAGATTATGAACTATTTGTATTATATGATATATAATTATTATAATCCTTTTTTGTTGTTGTTGTTGTTGTTGTTATTAATAGTTATAATAATAAAATAATAAAAAAATAATACCACCTGCTTCGACGACCATTACTTACTACAAAATAATAATAATCCCCCCTCCTCAGTCAGACGACAGACCTCGTTGGTAGGGGGAAATTACTTCGATGTTTTACAACGATTTAGAAACTTCAATTCGACCAGATTGTCCAGCTAAGTGGTATATGTATATATATAGGATGTCATTATGAACTCTGTTTGATGGGAAGTATATAGCATGGAACCGAATCCTACGCACGTGCTCAGGGGGTTGAGTCGAACCACGGGTCGCCTAATGGTGGCTCCGCAGCCAACGTCTGGCCTGTCCCTTGCCCAGTTTCGTAGGCAGGCTGCCCGAGGGTTTAAAAATAAAAATGCCCAAAAGAAATTCAGGTTAGATGGCATTCGGCCTCAGTCGTCACCTTCCGTTCGCATTCAAAAGAAAAAGAACACCAAGCGTCCAAACTCTGCCGCTGTGTGCAGTAGAAAACTTGTCACCAGGGACAAAGTCACGGGTAAAATAGTGACCGGCGGGCACGGCAATTCTGGAACGAAAAGCAAACGACCATCCACGGCTGCTAATTTTCGACGGAGCGTTGATGAGGCCCCTCTCCCTTATTCTCCCGGCTCTTCGACAGCGTCTACACACTGGCAGGCATTAGATCGCCCGAGCACCGCTGGCTTTCACCGGGCAAACCCTGAAACACTTGGAAGGCAACGTCCAAATAGCGCGTCGCTGTCGCACATGCGAGAAAGAAATCGAATGCTGGAAGGCATGACGTCTGCCATTGCTCGATCGATAGGCAACAGCTCGAGTAAATTATTGCGTGATTATAGTGCAAAGAAGAAAACGGACCGACTGGCTTATGATAAACCATCGATATCGGAATCACCGTACAAGTCAGGGGCCCGCAAAAAGGTAAGACCTTTTTCAGCAAAAGTCGGTAGCACACCCCAACCGCAGAGAAAACGAAGACCGAAAACTGCCAACCTGTCCAGAGGGTCGCACCTGCGCCACCCACTGGATGCGGGAGGTTCCGCGTTAAGCGCCGCGCCGGCAAACGTAGACAGCCCATTTTTAAACCACAGCATGACCGGGGCTGGAAGCGCGAAGCCTGGGAAGAGAGGCTACACCCGGCCATGGACGGCTGGGTCCGTCTTGGAAGATAGCCCGTCCCGAGCAAAACGCGTGAACGCGTCCCGTCTGATGGCTCTGAAGAAGGCCAAACAAAGGCCGCAGACAAGCGTAGGTCCGAGACTAAAGACGGCAGCGTATTGGGGGGACCTTACAAAGGGCGCAGGGTTTTCGTCCTGCCGAGAACTTGCATCCAAGGTGCTTCCGTCCGCCGGGGCCGACGATGGGTCAGATGAGCGAAAAGAAAACAACATTGTGCTTGGGTTAAACGAGGCCCCGGACGATTTTAAATTCAAGGTTCCCTTGCACCCAAGCTCTAATACGATGCCAGCGGAGTATCAAGAGTACAATTTACACGGTAGAAAGATCAACAAACCCTTGCCAGTAGCCGAGGAAAACACGTTAACGACTTTGTCTGAAAAAGAAAGTGCTGCATTTATCCCGGGTGAAAACAAAAAGAAAGTAACGGCCTTCTTCAACGCAGATTATTTTGCTCTCCGACGAAAAGGACAAGGGATGATACGCGCGTCTGTAGTCATCCCGCATAAATATATTGGTAATGCCGGCTTTACGGTGGGGCATCACGTCGAAAGTGTCGACGCCGTAGACTACAACGCGTCCGATGGTGCCCGCTTGTATGTAACGATGAAGCCTGGCGGTGACAAAAAATTGGCGAACGCCCTCAAGAAGCTATGCAAAGGGGAGTTTAAAATTCATGTGACTCCTAAACAGTACAACCCAAACTGGAGTTATTACCCGTACAAGGGTCAGCCTACCTCGAACCCCGACAACGTTGCCGACGCAGTGTCGTTCGTTAGCGCAGAAGCCAGCATATTTTCCGACAAAGCATCAACTATGCTCAGGGACGAAAAGATGCCAAGAATACACGAATTGACCGCATCTGCGACCAAAAAGGAGATTTTTTTGAATAATATTTGCTCTTTAGCACAGCAAGGTCTATTGGTCAAGCTGAAGGGTGAGCTGCGTGGGCGAAAAGAGGCTGTATTGTGGCCTAGACAATTAGATGGTAGGACGGCGCTGCATTGTGCTGCAGTTGGTGGGCAGGTAAAAACTTGCCAGTTTCTCATTAATGCAGGGTGCTCCCTTCAGAAGCGCGACTGTCGTGGAAAGACGCCGTACGACTTGGCATGTATCACCTTGAAGCGAACGGAGGACAACCACCCAAGAATCGTACATTTTCGCAAGTGCAGGGCCATGACATCATTCGTAAGCATATTTGCGGCTGCGAAAAATGGCGACTTCGACCGGGTGGAGCACATAGTTTCCGTAAAGCCAGCTATGGCCAGGTCACAAAATGCTTACGGGATGACCTCGATGCATTTTGCTGTTATGAAAAACTATGTCAAAATCGCAGAGTTGCTTTCCCGCGTTGGCGGCCTTGGCGTATGGGAATGCCGGAACAACATTGGGCAAACGCCCTTGGATCTTGCCCATGGGAACCAAAGAATGAAAAGTTTATACCACGACTGTTGCACGGGAGAAGCAAATTACATATTGAACGAACATGCGAAAGCGTACGAAGCCCATTACGCCGCGTTGGCCCGAAAGCAAGAGGAGAAATACTTGAAAGAATATTTGCGCGGTACAACCGCAGCAGTGATCCGGCAACATTCTCAAAGCGCCGGTGGCATAGGAAGAGAGCGGTCGGTACATCACCAGCAGGGCGCCAGCCGACGCATTGATTCCAAGTATAGAACTAGTGCTGTCGATGGAGGCAAATCCACCGCCAGTGCAATTGGTACTTTGCCGATCACCTCGACTCTTTACAAGTCTAACAAAAATAGTAGTGGTATAGAGGACGGTAAATCCCGCCCATCTAGCGGTGTGATAAAGAACAGGCAGCCGTGGTGGCAAAAGCCAGTCACAAATGCCTTTACTGCTTCAATTTGTTCCCAAAACGCGGAAATGCCAGCTACAAATTCTAAAGAATTCGATGGATATATACGTGGAAACTTCAACGAGGCGAAATTAAAAACCGAGGAAAGGATTTACATCGGCGGACAATCCATCGTCGTATCAAGATAAGTAAATAGGGTGATAATATTGTATACTATGTATTCAAATAAGTATACAATAGAGTAATGTTGAAAAAAGGAGGAACGATGATCTCATATATTTCGATCAATCACAATTACCGTTAAATAAATTCAGAATTTCCTCCATTTTTATTACGAAGTGTGTAGGGGATGTAGGAGAAGATATAGTCAAAAACAAAAACTTGAATGAAAATAAAAAAATATTAATATGGCGTCTGTCTATTATATGTCTATGTTAATACATCTCCCTATTTTTGTTTTTTACTAAAAAAATAAAGAAGAAGAAGAAGTGCTTTTTTTATTTAAGATATTATTATCTATCATCATCAATCACATATTGTATATTTTTACCTTGGATGGATGGGTAGTTATAAAAAATATATACACAGGTATAAGTGTCATAACTTTTCATGATTTGATCGATGATTCAATGGCACAAAAGACTTATATAGAAAGAATACTTCGTTTTAAATAACGAAAGTCAACAGTAAAAATTACCGAAAAAAATTACCTGGACACGTCAC
>LT642480.1:2001-16755 GCA_900128585.1 Stramenopiles sp. TOSAG23-3 | reverse complement strand
TATCCACAAGGTTGCCACCTTTTGTATGATTTTCTTTCGTCACTTCATTAGCTCCAAGCATCAAACCAAGTAACAGACTAATAACAATAACACTGGCTAATACAACAAGGTGTAATTTTTTACGAAGTGAGTTTGCCTCTTTTGTTTTTTTATCCATATCAAACAGAATCGATTTAACTTCAGAAATATCAAATGTGCCATTATGATCTGTATCGTACTTAATCATGGTTATCTCAAGATAATCCAATACACCATCTTCTCCTCCATACATTTTTGTAAGTTTATAGGACTCCTCCTTGGTTTTTAAAACTCCATTAATTGTAAGTCGTTTTACGTTTTCCCACTTCGCCTTTGCATCATCCTTTGTCGATGTTTTTTCCGCTTCAGTGGTCAGTTCCACACCATCGATTTGTAAAACCTCTTCCATTTTATCAGTCAGGAGGCGGGCGATACGAGTCTTGGCGGCGGCGATGGCGATGGCGATGGTTTGTTATTCGGTTGTTTTTTGTTGACGTTTCAGTAGATTTCAATAATATGCGTTGCTTTATGCTGTAATATGGTGTAAAAGGAAGGAAAGTTAAGGGTTTTATGGGGCTTTGATTACAAAATATCAGGGACACAGCATTAGTTATAAGAGTGTTTATAGTAAGTAATAGGTAAATTCCCAATTAGACTATAAGAGAACAACCTGATTTTCTTGTTTTTTCTTACGAATGGAGGAAAGCAGGATTTTTTTCTTCTTCTTATATTATAGGATTTTACTCATTAGGGCTTTCTTTATCAAAATTATAAAAGTCTTTTTCTTAGATAAGAAAAAATAACGTGTTTTTCTCTCCCCATTCTATTTTAACTTAAATAAAAATTATTGTTTTTTCTACTTAAGTTGCATGTTACTTAGTAGCTATTGAATATTATAAGCTACTATATAAATAGATATCTCTAGCCATACAACTGGTACAACAAAATGTTCAATGGTATTGAATGTAAATATGATACCTGCTGTTCTCATATAAGTGGGGTCTATTCAACTATAGTTTAACTACGTAAAAGAATATTAATTATTCATAGGGATTAATATTGGTGCCTTCAGGCGAAAAATCGTTGTACAACTTTTGTTGTAAGAGGCGTCTAATATAGTAATACTATAGAACCTTATATAATAAAGGTGCTAGAAAGTAGAAAAATGCAACTTCATAGGATTTTCCGTAATATAGCTAAACAAATCACGCCCGGTTTTCTGCCTAATCAAAGCCCAACTTTCATAGGAATTTTCTTAGTTGTTAAATGTAAGAAATCTTAGTTGTTCTAATTAAATTATTTCTATTATTTTATTTTTTGATTGTCTATCAAATGGGAGAGAAAAACCTGCGATTTGTATACCAAAGTCATATCTGTTATTTCAGGGATTTGTCTTCAGCTACTATCGAGCAGGCCCCTCTATTTGATCCTTGCTCTGATAGCCGGACGCTAGCGGCAGTTGCATGAAGTGGAAAAGCAAACGGAGAACAAAATGTTAAAAATCAATTCCTTAATTGAATATTATTCATATCTGGTTTCTTTCTGAATTATATGACCTTAAATTGAATAATGAAATATCTTATCGTACAATATTTATCTGTATATATTTTAGTAATAAATTATATTTATTTCATAGTACAAATATTGGTACTTAATATTATAAATGATATCTATTTGAGATTGAGGAACGCACGATAAAAATTGAGCAACGGAAGAGGATCATGAGGGGGGGGGGTGGTCTTTTTTGTGATAGTAAGTAAGAACAAATAAATATTTAGTTTCGCACTCATTTTTACTGGAGCTAGTTCAACCTAGCCCGTGTACTACTCCGCGGTCACAACCATATCAAACGTTTACCATCCAACACAAAAGTAATTATTCCACAAGACAATTCTATCAGATACACCCAAAAGTAACTACCAAACAAGAAAATGAAGACTATAATAATTGCGACCTTCGTGGTTGCAAGTTTGTTCTTGTCGACAGCTTCTGAAGCTACCTCTCGGATGCACACGTTATCGCGCCGAGCAAGAGAGGTGTTGCAATGGGATTCATTTGTAACTTCTGATTTATTGGGGGGGCCTGCAATCAACATGACAAGTGAGCCAAAAGAAATTGTGCCAGGAAACTGTCCATTGGGTTGCAGTGGAAACGGAAAATGCGTTGGTGGGCAGTGTTTGTGTCTCACTGGTTTCGTAGGTGCCGGGTGCCAGACAAAACATTTCCAAGGTTATGCAATGGCCTTTCACAGCAACAGTGGATACATTGATGTTCCACCGTTAGGAGCTTACAAATCATTTACGATGGAAGCTTGGGTTCGCACAGCAAAGTCCCCAAGCACGGGAGACAGGCCCATGCAGATCTTCTCCGCTGGAGACAAGGTATCTGTATCCGTGGTTTCAAACGGCCGCCTCTCCTTCTCCGTGAAAAAAAATCTACCTGAAACCGTTGTATTTGATGGACAAGATAGCAACCTTGTTCCACGGAAATGGTATCATGTGAGTATCACGTACAGTATGAGACATGCGGGTCGAACTGGTACAGGAAGCACCTCTCTGTATTTGAACGGAAAGTGGGTGCAGACATTAGGGTATTCACTAGACTCCAGTAGCACAAACGAGATTGCTTGCGGAGCGTCAAAAATCGGTGTTGACTTCGAAGGAATTATCGATGAGTTCAGACTTTTTAGTCGCGCCCTGTCTCCAACCGAACTATCGCATCATTCCGCGGGGCGCCTTTCAGGGTCAGAAGAAAGCTTGTTATTAGCTCTTCGGTTCGATGAAGGGTTTGGTACGAAAACAATGAACCACCAAGTGTCAAGTTCAGTGAAATCTCCGCCTCCACACGATGCAAGAATAGTTGGAAAGACAGCCTTTGTGATTTCTTATGCTCCATTTGAAGTTTGTAACTTGCGCTGCAGTGATCATGGCATGTGTGTGGTAGTCCTCTCCAACGGTGGCTTCGATCAACATGTATGCAAATGCGACCAAGGCTATGATGGGAAAGAATGTGAAACCCAAGTGTGTCCGGGGATACTGAGTCCATGCAATGCACCTCGTGGTCGCTGCCAGCGAACTATTATGCAAAATACGCCAGGATGGAAAGCGCCAGTGTTTCCATCTTCATTTTTAAAGAGTGGCGTTGCTGCTAAAAATGAATTAGCAAGATACAGTGGGACTGGCAAAAATTATTCTGCTGGGCTTTACACAGCTGAAAGTATGAAAAGCGCTGTAGATAAAGCAATCGATATTGTGAAGCGAGCAGAGTGGGATGCAGCACACGAACCTGCATGGAAATGTGTTTGCGAAGGCTTGTGGACAGGCGCATCTTGTGAGATGCGTAAATGCCCTGGAGATTGCATGGGCCATGGCACATGCACAGGAGAGGGAAAGTGCACATGCCACGAAGGTTGGAGTGGTACCATGTGTAACACAAAGTTGTGTCCGAATTCATGTTCTGGACATGGAGAATGTACTAATGGCACTTGTGTCTGTGATGCAGGGTTTACCGGTCTAGATTGCGGCATTATGAACCAATGCCCAATGGGCTGCAGTGGTCACGGGCGTTGCGTAATGGCAGAGTGTCAATGTGAACCTGCATATACTGGTGATGACTGTTCGTGGGCAGCTTCGTGCTATAACTTTTGCTCTGGGCGTGGTAAATGTATAGAGGGCGCATGTGCCTGTGATAAGCTGTACACAGGAATTGACTGCTCTGAGCCACGGTGTCCTCAGGATTGTGGTGGTAGAGGTGATTGCATTCGGGGTGTCTGCATGTGTGAACCGGGATTCGATGGACCCGCGTGTGAAAATGATATCATTTGGCCCCTGAGATGCTCCACTCAACGTTATGGTTTTAGCAGCTCTAATAGTTGCAAAAGGGGCGTTGAGTCTTTACAAATATTTTCTCAAGGTGCGCAAGTCATGCAAGTTAAATTCGATGAGGATAGAAAACAATCGGGGGCATATCAAGTATTTGGGGATGGTTTATAAAAACTGGAATTCAATTACAATGTTTAAGTTTAAGATCAGAACAAAATATCCGAGAATATGTTTTGGCTGTTTTTTAAAAACAAAATACTGGCTGGTATTTTATAAGAACAATATCTCCTCCTATTGCAAATCCTTCCCAATTTCTGGTCAAGATTCCAAAGTTGGTTCATACACAGCGGAATATATGTTTTAAGGGGGCTCCTTTTCTATTGTATCAAGGAATGATCGGTAATGAGTTTGATCTTTAAGATAATTTCCCAAGTTCTGGTCAAGATGCCACTTGCTGTTATCATGACGATATTATGACGAAAACAAAATAATGGGCTGTTATTTAAAAACCGAAAAATTGGCTGTTATTTAAAATACTATGTAAGTTGTGTTTTTTTAAAATCTAGATTTCAGTTCGCAGTACATTAATTTTAATTACTTAAATAACAGCCAATTTTCTTGTTTTTATTATTATTATTGCGAAGTTATATTCTCTGCCCCTGAGATTTTACTAATCAATAAATTCTCATACCCTAATTCTAACTTGGTTTTGTAATCAATAAATTACCCTTGTAACTTCAATCTTGATTAATCATTCTCATGTGTGTCCATGCATGATCCGAATCGCTGTTATTTAAAATATATTTCTAATCCAAGTGATTCATGTCGCATTTTAAAATTATTTTGGAAACCAACCCAACCAAAACACATTAGAATACAAGACGAATAAAAGGGTTGGTTTCCAAAATAATTTTAAAATGCGACATGAATCACTTGGGATAAAAAACAAAAAATTGGCTGTTATTTCAGTATGTAGTTCGCAGTACATAAATTTTAATTACTTCAATATCGGCCAATTTACTTGATTTATTGTGAAGTAATTAAAATTTAGCTTACTCATGTACCGCGAAAATGAATCTGCTCCTTTTGTCCATTAAAGGTTTACATATATATGATATCATATAATATCAAAACAATAATAGCCGCTGTCTCAAACAATCTTCTGATAGTTTGACGCGAGCATCCGACCAGGTCACCTTATGCCAAGACTATCAGAATAGGTTTTGGGGCAGATCCAGGCATCTACAAAACAATAACAGCCACTGTCTCAAACGATCTTATGATAGTTTGGCATGTCAGAATATTTTTTCGTATTCTGGAACAAGGAGGAGTTTGGGCTCTTGAACGGTTTTACCTTCTTTTTTTATCGTATTAAAACATAAGACATACTATATAATTTGTTTTTTTCATATAATGTCATATATAATCTGACACATAGTCTTCTTTCAATTCCAATCTACAGGACTTTTTATTACAATTAATGATAGTTAAACACTTGTTTTTAGTTTTGGCCACGAGGTTCAGGTTCTCACTCAAGAAAATTGGCTGTTATTTTTTTTTTCAGTAATTAAAATTTATGTACTGCAAACTGAACTCTACTGGTGGGATTTTGGTAATCAATATATCCTTGTTACTTAGTCTTGACTATCATTTTCATATGTACTCCATGCATGATCCGAATCGGTGAGTGAAAACGCGTCAACGCCATAAGACCCATAATCAACTTCCTCATCCAATATCTCACTCATAAATGAACCATTCCTTGTGTGGTTTACCAAGCAGCGGCGTGAATGTTTTGAAGGTGCTCGTTGTCTGTCTTGTGAACCAGTCAGGGAATTGCCATTTGTGAGTTGAGGTGTCGGGAGAGGGTCGTTTGGGTCGGTGTGCATAATCGGCATTTGTGAGTTACGTTGCGATGTTGAGGATTCGGTATGCATTGCAGTGGTTGTGATTCTGCGGCGGGCTAATTGAGATCTCGTGGATTGCTCACTGTTTGATTGTGTTGACGATTGAACTTCCGTGTCATCACCTGGGGATGACACTATTAGAGTCGGGGCACTACTGGAGTCATCTCTACAGGGATGCTCGTCCCCCGAGGGTTGCGGTTCTATTTCAGACTCCGAGTCCGAGCTGTCCAAGGCCAGGCTTTGGGAGTGCCTGATAAGGGGCGCGGTGTCGGTTGCTTCCTCGGCATAGTCCATTGGCAGGGCTGTTGGGACATAGGCATGGAAGACCCGGATCCCTGGTGCTATAGACTTGGCGACCACATTAAATGTGTTCCGCTTGAAGATTCGCATCTGCCAGTCCATCCACCTCTGGCGTGCTGCTATGTAACTGAGGCTACCAGCGGTGATAGGGGCGAGGAATTTTATTTCCGCGAGGCGGGTAAGGAGGGCTTGGGCCCCCTCTGAAAAGGCTCCGCTGAGACTCATTCCGAGCAGAGCTATTTTTGGGGCGCCATCGCGGGCAGGGTTCAGGTGTCGCAAGATGTCAAGCGCTTCCGCGTTGTAATAATATCATAAACTTATGTTTTTTATATAAATATGTTGAACTTTTTTCTGATCCTATGATTTTACTAATCAATATACCCTTGTCACTTAATCTTAGACTATCATTCTCTGATGTACTCCACTCATAGTCCGATTGGATATTTGGATTTGTGATATTAAATGAACCGTAGTCAACTTCCTCATCCGGTGTCTCGCTCATAGATGAATCAGTTCTTGTGTGATTTTCCAAGCAGTGGCGTGAATGTTTTAGATGTGTTCGTTTTCAGCCTTGTAATCAGACAAGGAATTGACATTCATGGTAATGTTTACGACTATAATGGACACAAGGAGTAAATGTTTACGTTCCTATATATTATATATTTCTAAAGTGTTATATGGCTACTGATAAAGGCATGAAGTGCACTAGAGGATAATGGTGTAGACTAAAATGATAAGAGTAAGTCGAGAATTTAAAAAGAAAACAATGGCTGTTATTTCAAGGAACACAATAATGGCTATTTAATAAGGAATGAAAATTGATCTTTCATGTACCGCGAATGTGAATCTGCTCCAATTTCATTTAAGTTAATTAAAAACTATTGTATTTTAACCATATGGTTAAGGGAAATTTGGCATAAAGCTGATCCAATTCTAATATCGAAATAGCAAAACCAAAGACAAGCTACCGGTATTTAAAACAATCACCAGCGGCCATCAAAACCGCAGCAAACGGTCACCGTATTGTACACAATTGGGTAATTAGAAAGAAACCTACCGAATGTAGATAGTTTCGCCCACGCCATCGCGTCCCCAATTCAGGAAGAAAAAAAATCGTCCGGCAAAAAGCAAAGCTAAAATTAAACAGAAGTCCACTTGAACGATTCCGATAAAAAGAAACTTTACCGAAATCAACACGAAGTACCAGTGCGAGACCGTACATCTCGACTTCCGGCTACAAGAAGTAGTCGATGCGTTCAGCACGTTCAGAAGGACAGAGCAAGAAGAAAAAGAAAATAATATAAAACATCTTTTAGTTCGTAGCAGCCGCACAGCATAGAGATGCTGATTTCAGACGACCGCGACGACGACGCTTTAGATGACGACTACGAGATGCAACAACAACTCTCTGTAGTAATATAGACTCACGCAGGGTCGAAGGAACCGACCAAACCCACTTGCGAGGATGCGTGCTAAAAGAAAAGCTTCAAAAAGAAGAGAGACGAGAGAGAATCGAAGTTTCAGACATTACATTATATAAATGAGTAATAATAATATATTACAGTCAAAAACATCCCTTAATCTTCGTATTATTCACAACTAAAACAAAATAATGGCTTTTATTTAGTAATTAAAATTTATCTTTGGCTGTTATTAAGTATCACAATTCAATTTTTATCTTTTTCATGTACCGCGAATGTGAACCTGCTCATTCTGCTCTTTAAAGGTTTGCTTCGTTCATGTACTGCGAACTTATCTCTGCTCCTGTGATTTTCTTAATCAATTTATTCTTGTCGCTTAGTCTGGACTATCCTTCTCTGGTGTACTCCATGAATGATACGAATATCATAAATCAGTTGATCGTAAACCTAGATTATTTTTTTCCTTGTCCATTTTCTTTTCTTCTTCCGTCTCGAGTTTCTATTATTTCGCTCTTTGTGTTGTTTGCTTGTTTGCTTTTTTTTGTGAACATCCATCGAAAATTAATAATTTTCTTCTAAGCAGCATTATTTTAAAGTTTAAAACAAAATAATGGCTGTTTACCCTTTTGAAATGCCCAATCCATCCTTCTATGAAATGTCATTTGTTTTTATTGACTAAAAAACAAAATAATGACAGTTAATTAGGTATCTTAAATTTAAGTCCAGTAAAGTTTTACTTCTTTCATGTACTGCAATTTATTTGTTCTCCTGTGTTTTTCTTGATCAATTTACTCTTATCGTCTACACTATTGTTTGTTTAAATAAAATGGAAACGTTTACACTTATAATTTAGAGAAACTGATTTAGTTTTTTAAAAAAATAACAGCCAATTTCTTGTTTTTAATTTAAGAGCTTAGTGAGAACTAAGCACCTCTAAAACATCCACGCCGCTGCTTGGAAAATCACACAGGGATTGTTTCATCTATGAGTGAGGCATCGGATGAGGAAGTTGACTACGGGTAATTTGACATCGTCGCAAATCTAAACACCGATTCGGATCATGCATTGAGTATATCAGGGAATGGTAGTCAAGACTAAGTGACAAGGATTTATTGTTCAGTAAAATTACAGACGCAGAGATAAGTTCGCAGTACATGAAGGAACGCAAACCTTTAACGGAAAAACGGAGCAGATTCATTTTCGTGGTACATGAGGAGCATAACTTTTAATTACTTAAATCTTCAACATTCGCAACAGAACCCACAAACGCAGTTTACGCACACCGACTCAAACGACCCTCTGCCGACACCTCAACTCACAAATGCCAATTCCCTGACTGGTTTACAAAACAGACAACGAGCACCCTTAAAACATTCACACCGCTGCTTGGAAAATCACACAAGGACTGATTCATTTACGAGTGAAACATCGGATGAGGAAGCTGACTATGGGTCTTTTGACATCGACGCAAATCGACACAATTTACAGATTCGGATCATGCATGGAGTATACAATGAGAATGATGGCCAAGACTAAGAGTGACAAGGGTAATTATTGATGAGTAAAATCCCCACAGGAGCAGAGGCAAGTCGCAGTATTGTGAAGACGATATAAAATTTTAACACTCTACGCTTAAATAACTGCCAATTTTTTGTTAAAAAAAAACTTAGTACACTTCGTATGCATTAAGACGTGCTCACTTAATATCAGTCATTGATTCTTCGAAATCTAAGATTGTTTTGCAAGTAAATATAATGTTTTTTTCCCCCTTGTATAGAGGTGATCTGTACCCAACAAATCGATTATTCTCCCAGTCAAAGTCCCTGACAGTTTTGCCCCTCTTTGGAGACTCCTGCGAGTAAATCTCTTCTTCGGAACCATCAGAGTTACTTGGAGAATGAGTTGCTCATTATTACCAAAGTTTAAACAGCGGCTATATTTGTTTTTTGATTGCCTGGATCTGTTCGACTTCGACTTTTGCGATGTTGCGGGTGATAGATTATCAAAGTCCCTGAAATTTTGGAGACCCCTGCGGGTAAATCACAATAACAGCCATCATTTTCATTAAGAGCTTAGCACATAATTACTTCAATCACAGTCCTCTTTTTGGTTTCTTAAGAGCTTAGTTCATGCATTTTATTAAGTATCCTTTCGTTTTCTTTTCTTTTGCCCTGCATAACTTCGTACATTTCTTGATTTTCCTTGCATGAGAGATTGGTATAGTATTTCACCATTCCCAAATCCACTTTCTACCTTTGTGGGTCTCAATGTCATGCGAGGGCCAATTTCACACAGCTTTATGGCATTCACGTTAGGTCTATCGATTTCCTTTATTTTTGGTTCTGTCAAAGGATTGGTGGTCTCAGTAGAACTCTGGTCGTCATCTGAGGCATGCCCTTCAGTTTCGCTCCGGCCAAGAATGATGTCACTGATATCAGTGGCTGTTGATACATTTGGTAAGCGGGTTTTAAGTATAGATGTTAGGATGTTGTTGGTTCCGTGATTACCTAATCGTATGCAGTAGTGCCGAAGATGGATTACGTCCTGATCCTGGTCATAATGCAACAAAACAACTCGTCTGCACTCCCGCAAGTTAACCGTTTGCACGTTAATAGGCGGAAACAACTTCTGAAACATTAATACAACGAGTTTCAGATGTGGCGCTTTGTCTTCAAAATTATTTATAATTAATATTGGAGGAGACCTTAGCGAAGCAGAAACATCGAACGGATACTGTTGAGATTTTCTGATTGATGCGGCTAACGTATAACTTAGAACACGAAAGTGGATAGTTGGCCCATTTCGCAAGCGAGCAACCCGAAGTTTCACACACGTTTCTGGGTTCGAAAAGAGTAGTAGGTGGGTAACACCAAAGAGGCCAGCAACAGCAACGTAATCCTTTACAGCAGCACGCTTCCTCTCCTTGAGTTTTGTTGCTGTGTAAGGTCGCATCACAGATCGCATATCCTGAACTAATTGAGAAACGTTCCCCCCTACTTTCCCGTGCTTGACAACAAAGGACTTCGGGCATTGGGCAACAGCCGTAGCGGCATCGGTTTCGTGAGTGCGGGTTTTTTTCCTCCTTCGTCCACGGCGCGGCATTATTGCAAGTGTCCTTACTAAAACTACGCTGTATTATTGAGATTGCCGCGAAACGTACAAATACCTTTCGAATAACATTTATTTCCGTAGAGGAACACCTATTACATCCAAAGTGCAGTCCTCGTAAATGATGAAAAAGTACATCGAAAACGAAGGCAGATGATTTTGATTCAATCATCCCATTACTATCATCATTTTTATTATGATAGAATTCGGGGCATTTAAACTTTCTTCCTTAACTGGACTCCGGTATGGTGTCGATTTTTTTATTTTCAAGAATGTACAATATAACTTTATGCAGTATCGAGACACATAGGATTTTTGCCACACTTTTAAAATAAGGTATTTATATCATTTAATTTTGAAAGGAATATTTCTGGAAAAGTGGAAATTATGGTGGTGGATACAGTCCGTACCTAAAATTTTGGGGGATCATATTGATTTGCGAATTGTCCCACCCGATTTTTGGTACCAAAAGTAAGGTTTTCGTATAATTTTTCTATAATTTACAACAATACCTAATTGTCGATAGAATGGCTCCGAAGGGTCACACCATTATCATACTTTACAATACGTTTTTACATAGGCGTATTTTTATATCACTTCCTTAAATTTGTTAATCGGAGGTGGGACAGCTCGCATTACAAAAGGATTTCCCCATGCCATAAAATAATAATATTCGCGTCGCGTCGTCGGCTATGTAAAACATTTGGTTAGAAACATTCGCAGTATTTTAGAAGAAGATATTCCCTCTGACCCATAAACCAATAATCATTAATATATGATTGCCTGAGTGGGTGTGATCAGGCGAATGGACACAGCATTGTGAAGCATGCTGTGTCAAATACTCTATTATTTTTGTCTGTCAATAAATTCTATTTTCGTAAAATTATAAGTACATTTTTGTTCGTTGATGAAATTATTACATCTGAATACTATGAGATGTTTGCTGTTTTAAAATTGTTGCGTAAATAATATTATTTGAGAGCTAACATGGAAATACCATTAAAGAGAACAGTATTATTTCAAAATTAGGGTACGGGTGCAACAAAATGCATATGCATTTGTATGACATAAGTACAGTGTTGACCATTCTTAAGGTGATATCAGTAAAATGAGGCCGGTCGCAAAAAGGGCAAGAGATGTCAATCTATCAAATTACTCATACTAAGGAATTCGAAATTAATGGCGTGAGGGACCTGACCTACAGTAGTACATAATACTTGGTCAAAACGTCACAATTCCTCGTCGCGGAACCTTACCGGTAGCCCCAAGGGGCTCCTCTTCAAGAAAGAAATTAAATCCCAACAACACATGAAGTGACAAGATGATACATGATGATTTTTTCATCACTTCTTTGTTGCTCTTTTTGTCCCCCTTTTCTGCCATTTAACGACCTCGGTTCAGAGGTACTAACTGAAATAAATTCGGCAATGATAGCATGAGGAATAGTCCCAGTCTGCGACTGACATTTTAAAAAACCAAATAAACTTTGAACAATAGTACCTCTTACCTTTGGAATAATCTTTCAGAGCATAATCATGGCAGAAGCACAAAAGGCCCCGGCGTTTAGTGAAATGCGGAAAGGGGAAGTTAATGAGCTACGACTACTCCTTGGAAATATCCAAATACGAAGGAATAAACAGAAGCTGGAGGACGTGATAAAAAAAGTTATTGCGTATATGACACTTGGGATCGACGTCTCAAAACTTTTCAGCGAAATGGTAATGGCGTGCCATAGTGCCGAGATCGTCATAAAGAAAATGGTCTATCTTTTTCTGGCCCATTATGCCCAGGCTAATGAGGACTTGGCCATATTAGCAATTAACACTCTCAGAAAAGACTGCAGTGACGCAGACCCAATGGTTCGGGGTTTGGCCCTCCGTAGCCTTACCAATCTCCATTTACCTAGCGTCATTGAGTACGTCATGGATCCACTAGCTCTATGCCTGGAGGATCAGTCTGCTTATGTACGTAGGGCAGCTGTCCTTGGTACTCTGAAGGTGTACCGGCTTCAAGATAACACTTTTGGAACTGGTAACAGTGTAAATACACTTTATAATATGATTCGAGACCCTGATTGTCACGTCGTAATAAATTGCATCGTTGCTCTCAATGAAATCATGGTTGACGAAGGGGGAATTGTTATAAATAACCAAATTATTGTGTATTTGTTACAACGAATACAGGAATTCGACGGATGGGGCAAATGCACGATTTTGTCTTTGCTAGCGCATTATGCCCCTGGGTCGCAGAAAGAGTCATTTTCTCTTATGAACGTCCTTGAAAGAACCCTGTCAACGTCACATAGCGCTGTTGTCTTAGGAGCGTGCAAGTGTTTCCTGGCCCTTTCAACTAATGTAGATTCAGGGATCAAGAAACAGATTTATTTGCGACTGAAAAACCCACTGCTAACTTTGATATCAGGATACTCTCGAGAAGAAACTAGCTTCGCTGTCTTAAAACACCTTTTAGTAATTATACAACAGGCGCCGGATGCTTTCACAGAGTCATTCAAACAATTCTACTGTCGTTTTAATGATCCAAGCCATGTAAAACACGTAAAAATGAGAGTGCTGCCTTTTCTCGTAACCAATAATAATTCAAATGATATTATAACGGAATTGAGCGAATATGTATCAGATGTTGATTCCAAACTTGCTACTCTTGCTTTAGAAGCTTTGGGGGAAATTGCAATTCAGGTACCACTAAGCGTCGACAACATAATGGATCAATTGTTGGATTTCATGGATCTTGACAATAATTATGTAAGGACAGGTTCCACTGTAGTTATCAAGCGACTGCTTCGAATATATCCTGATCGCATCAATGAATTTGGATCTGCAATGTGTTCAAACCTGTTGAAACCCCAGGAATCTACTAGTCGTGCGTCTTTGATATGGATCCTTGGTCAATATGGGCATCTTATACCCGAGTCACCATATGCTCTTGAGCGTGTTATACGCCATGTCGATCATGGAAAAGACGTCGGTGTTTCCACTGAGCTGCTGAACGCGTGCGCAAAGCTATTTGTTCGCCGGGCCCCAGAAATGAGATGTATGTTTGGGTATTTGCTCCGTTCAATTTTGGAAACGGATGATGTTGAGCCAGCGCTTCATGACAGAGCAATTTACATTTACCGTACATTGCAAGTCAGCGTAACTCAGCTTCAGAACATCCTGGGCAATGATATTCTCGAAGTTCCGAGGTTTCCCGATGATAATATGAGCACGACCCACAGCGAATTTAACACATTATCCCTAGTTTATGGAAAGCGAGCCGCAGAATTTACTAATTCAAAAATGTTGATTAATGGCAATGGAAGCGAAATTTCCAACGCGAAAAAAAACAATGAAACTACTGATTTATCGTTAAATGAAAGCCCTGTGACTGTGGAAAATTACCACTCAAAGTTTAAGTGGGCATTGGTTGGAAACATAGAAATGAAACAAAATGTATTCCAGGACTCCTGGAACCAAATGGATGTTGTCCAAAATATTCAAGGCTCTATCATTCCTGGAAAGGTTTCCTTGAGCACCTTGGAACAAACATTTTACAAGCAACATATTTTCACGCTGGCATCGGGCGAACCCAATGGTGGGATAAAAGCTTTTATGTACGGAAAGGATAATTTCGGAAACTCCTTCTTTTTTGAATTTTTAGTAAACTCCAACGGCAACATTCAAATTAAAGTAAAATCCGAGGCAGTTCAATACATACAAGATTTTTGTGAATTGGTCAACGAAACTCTAGGTCAGTTGGGTGGCACGGTGTTTGATGAATGACGGCCTGGTGTAGGGGACTACAGTTATATGCAATGCTGAATGCTGACATTACAGGATGCCCACGGAGACGTCATCAACTTCAAGCCGAGCTAGGGCAGATTAAGGTCACCCGCGCCCTCCTGAAACTGCTTGGTGTCGCCTATGAGGACTACGCTCGAGCGCCTCGACCTCCCCGATGTACGACTCGGCGACCTTCTCCAGCCCGAGCTGGCTCGGCTCCCCCAACCTGTGCGTTTCGCCCGTGCCCTTTTTTGCATTGCCTCTATGTTATCAGGGCATAAACGCGATGTCTCTCCTAATTCTGAAAAAAAAAATATATAAAAAAAAAAACTAATTATATAGTATGTTTTAAGACTCTCAAGATTATCCCAATTGTAAAATCAATTCATTACTATGACTA